>WJFA01003726.1:0-12160 GCA_009870155.1 Pseudobourletiella spinata | reverse complement strand
TAGTTGGGCGAAAGGTTCTAGAGTTAGTGTGTGCTAGGGGTGGGTAACAAGCCCTATTAATCCCATTTGAATCCCTCATGTACACAAGCTTACCCTCCTGTTCAGACAAAACTGTCATTTGCATTTGGGATTTTTAGTGAAGACGTAAATTCTCCTAAATACCCAAGTGACGAAAACTTTGAGGGTTTCTCTCTCATTAGCAATCAATTTATTGACGAAGGCTTTACCCACACCCACACATTAAATTTAAGCATGTAAAGGAACAAGTTATTAAGTTTGAGGGCTTCTTATCTCAGCAATGTCTAATTTCCGTACCACGTACAGGAGTATTGCTTATCTCACTGGAGGACCTGTCGACCGCGATGATCATTTATTCGTGCGTTGGTGACGTGTGAAATTATCTGTATTAATCTAACTGGAGTTCGCAGTTGAGGCCAGCACTTAATAAAATTAAGTTAAATAAAGGAGGATTACATGGTAACAAGGGTAAAAACTAGAGGACTACATGGCTTTGTTACGATTTTTGTTTTTTATACGTAAATACTTAAACATCCCCTAAAAATTTTTTAAATGAAAAGTTTTCAACAACGCATTTTCGAATTTTTTGCATTTGTGAGCTTTCAAAAACGCATTTTCGGAAGCGAGAAAAACGCATTTTGGTCCTCGCCTTTGTGTTCAGCATGGGCATGTGTGAGGTGTCCGGTACACAGCGGATGGAACAATTAATCCTAGACTTCACTTATTCACGAAGATCTCATGAAGTTCTTGTAATATTAAGTCATATCAGTCATTGTAATATTATTGCGGACCTAATCCACTTATAAATTGTTACACCGTTTTTTTCACCACCATTCTTTGCAATAACTGCCACCGAGCCAAATGGGATAAGTTTCCATCTGTGTAGTCTGGTTCGGGAAAACCGAGTAACGAATCCCCAACCATTAAATGTCCGGGTGTCAGTGGATTAAAATCATTCGGATCACTTGACAATGCTGTCAGTGGATGTGAGTTCACGCAGGCTCCAATTTCAACAAGTACAGTACACAATTCCTCGAAATTCAGAAAAGTAGAACCCACGGCTCGGCGGAAATGGTGCTTGAAGGATTTAATTCCCGCCTCCCACAATCCGCATAAATGTGGGGTTGCCGGTGGTTGAATTCTTCATTTTATTCCTTCATTTGACAACTCTCTAGTAAACGCATCTTGGTAACTCCTCGATTGGCACAACCGTAATACAGCTCTCTGCTGGCTCCTACAAAGTTCGTGCCGGAATCCGATCTGATCAATTGAGGGCAACCACGACGCCTGAAAGCAGCCAGAAACGTAGAGGTGGTTATATCACTGACTGGTTCCAAATGTACAGCTGTAGTCGTAAAATAGATAAACAACGAAATAAACCCCTTTTAGTAACCTCTGCTCTTAGTTTTCATTGCACGAAGAGTGACACGGCCAGTGCAATCAATACCACAATTCTAAAAGCACGAGTAGTTGACCCGAAAATCAGGCAATTCCTAGGAGTTATAACGGTGGCATCGAATGCACTCGTGTGTAATCTTTCTTGCTAAATTTCAAATGCCAAGCACCCAGAGCACTTTAGCACTTTTGAGCTAAAGATGATATCAGCAGTTGTGGTGTAGAATGCATGCCTTGCTCATGCTCGAAATTGACAAGTAACCGGGAAAAATAACTATTTCTTGGCAGAATGTCTAGATGTTTTCGATGAAAACCAATTTTTTATTTCGCAAACGTCATCCCACCTGGATGGGGCCGTCATCGGCAAGGAACGGTGCGAATTTCAATAATTTGCTAGTGGCCGGCAGATTTCCATGGGAAGCTACAATTTTGGCCTGCTCCAGTACTTTCTTGTCTTGATTGAAATGGCATGACTGTATAACTTGAACCCAGCGAAGCTCAGCATTCTGTAACTTCGCAGTAGTCAAATATTCGCTAACACGTTTTTCTCGAGGCCATCTGAAATTGCTCAAATACCGCAAGCAATGTGATGCAAACCGAATCAATTCGTTTGCAACATTCCAGCAGAACTGAATCCTCAGACGAGTTGACGAGCATTGACGTGGACACTTTGGACGGAATTTCAATTTGTACTGGCATAGTACTATTGTACTAAATGGTGGACCGCACCACTAAAGAGAATGCCCCAATAAGCTTGCGCTGTGATACCTAGAGAAGCAAAATCTGCTGGGTTATCGTCTCCAGAAATATGTAATCAGAATGCCGCCGGAATTGTCTGACGGATAAGGGCCACCCGATTGGCTACGATTTTGTCACATCGATATGGATTCGATTTAATCCATCCAAGTACTATGGTAGTCAGTAAACAGGTAGATATCCGCAAAACTCGAGTCTAGGCAGTGTAACTGATTTTGTTGGTGCAGATTTGGTCCTCCCGGCCACGAGCTTCGTCCAGGTATCACAATGACTGTTTTTGGTGTGTAAGTGTACACAAGCAGCAAATGCTTTTTCTGAATCACCAGAAAAACCAAACAAATGAAAATTCATGACATTTTTTATACAGATACAGCGGTTCAGCTTTAGACTGCGTAAAGTTCGAATGTCTTGACAGTAATCCTTCCATGCGAACTGAATATTCTGAGGCACAGGATCATCCCAGCCTAAATTTAAAAACCATAAGGACTGGAACAGAATCTTTATACGAATCGTGACGGGTCCTAGCCATTCTAAAGGATCGAAAATTTTCGACATATCCGACAATATAGCTCGCTTGGTAAGAATTGTACGAACCTGTGGGTCGCTAACTAAGAAGAACAATTGATCAGATGCTGGACTCCATTGAATACCGAGCATCTTGATACTATCGTCATTATTCAAACTTAATGGCAGCTTATCGTTTTTTTTCATGTTTTGACTAACAACGCGCACGATATAGATATATGCGTGAACATCCTAGAGAATATTATTTTCTATAGTTTAAATCCAAACTCACTAATATCTGTTAACGTGTTCGTGAGTTATGCGCAGTTTGCCGTGGGACCATAAAAGCAAAACTTGTGATCACTTCAGCGGTCCCCACCTTTGCAAAATTTCATTATTTTCAATAAGTACAGTTTTCAGCGTTTCCGATTTTTTTTTGAAATTTTGGAAAAACTATTGTAGTGTATATAAAATCCTGGAATGACCGCCTAGTGAATTTAATTCTCTATCGTTTAAAACAAAAATCACTCAAATCGGTCAATGCGTTCTCGAGTTATGCGCGATTCGCAGATGTAAAACAGATAATTTCGTATTTACCGTCAGAATTGACCGAATCCTGAAATGCAGCGCGGAATCGTAATTACCCGGTGGGAGGATCATATACTGGGTGGTAGTCGAAAATCGGATACCATGATGCTCAAGCCTTTCAGTTTTGCTAAGAAAAAGCTCTATACATGTTAATCTTTAACATGGGAGTAAGTGGGGGCGTAAACATTCCTAATACCACCTACCCACCTTCATGCTTACGTAATACGTGAATGCTCCGTTGGCAATGTGTTACTGCGATGAGAAACATGGATGGTAATTTCTACAGCGAATGAAATATTGGCTACCCTTACGCCGTGAATAGAATAGGAAGTGTGGGAGATTCAAATGGGAAGTCAGCTAGCTTCTTCTGCTCTATGCTGTATTTTGCATGCCCTAAGCTGATTAATGTCAAAATTCGGTAACGGTATCGTTGTTTCGGTATCACGAACAAAATTATCAATACCGATCCCGATTCCCATCGGTACCGGCTTTTCGTGACCGATCAGTAACGGTACCGGGATTTCCCGAATTTATCGATGCTGATTTCAAACACTATACAATGCTCAACTGTGCAAATTCATCCCCTGCAGTCTGCAGTGTGTTGACTTTGATTTCGGACTTCAGTTAGGGCGAATAGTGATGCACCAGACCTGATGCCGTAGCGGAAGACCTCTGTAATGCGCTGTTGCATATATCTATGCGCCACCTGGTTTAGGAATACTCGGCAAGATACTGGTCCAAATACAGTATTGTTAAAACACCATGCTGTATTTACCGTAACTCATTAGGGACCGCTGCACCGAGACAATCGGGCATGGTACCAAAAAAATATTAAGAATCAGATCTCGATTTGTTCTAAACTCATTGATCTGCAAGAAGGCGTTGAAGTTTCAGAGCGAAAACAACAAATATGACATGTAATTTTGGGACACCCTGTAGGTGAGTCAAAGGGCGAGCACTGATAATATGCAATTTGTAACCCACATAAGAGCTTCATTCAATTCAATGGTTAGGGACTAGTTTCCTTCGATGGCTTCAGAGATGTGATCCCTCATTTTAATTCCGTGAGTTCTGCATTCACAGCTCACAGTTCGCACCAAATCTAAACGTCATCCCGTTTGTTTACATTCAGCTGCTGCTAGCTTTGCATAGACAGATATTTCGAACAGTGGTTTGGTATGCTCATCAAGATTTTATCATTGAGTGAATCTCATAAACTCGGCTCTACTTTTACTGTACAACCGAAGCCTCACAAATAAGGGAAGAAACCCGGCACAAAATAGTAAACATTTTGTGTGTATTAGTGACACTTTGTATCCATAAAAGTGGGTTATAGTGATTAATACTCAGATTGCAGTTGGAAGTGATTTATAGCTATAATTTGAATGAGCTATTCGGAGAATAATGTCGTAGGCTCGGTGAGTTATGCTAATATTCGCATTTTTTTTATTGATTGATTTTTTCGTGATTTAGTGCTTCTGTGTGCACGCTGCTAATTATTAAAAATTTTTCCACAAATGAATCACAAATATTTAACTATGAATGAATTGATCCGGTCTTTTTAAGATGGGTGAAGCGATCCGGAGGGTTCTGAGAGAAGAACATCATCTCTTGGAAGCGAATCCGTGTTTGCAATCGTTGTTTTCTAAGGTACAAAAAATTTTGATGTTCTCAAGTACTCATCTTTTAAATTTCAGATAGTAAGTTATTTCCTCCCCGATTAATTTTAAAATTTCGTGGAAACTCCTGTATTATCCTAGCTCGAGGACATAGCCGCTAATAGTGATGCAGCTATGGAAGGAAAAAGCTGTAAAGATACAGCAGAAGTTGAACAAGAAGATTGTGATTCAGACGGCGGTTTTACTCCTAAAAGAATTCGATTGAGATCGAGATCAACATCAAGTTCAGAATTAACTGATAATGAAGAACCCAGTGATGGCAACAACTCTGCAGCCGAGGCCATGTCAAATGATTGTGTAAGGAAACTTGTAATATTCAGGTGGATAAATAAACTGAAAATAGCCATAAATAATTATTTTTGTTGACATTTTAACAGATATTAACTACAGTTTTTCAATATCTTATGACAACCGATCTCAAGGAGTGTCGACTTGTTAACAAAAAATTCTGCGAAATTGCCACATTTGTGCTCCTTCAGAAGCGATGTTGTGAAATGACAATAGATTATTCCAAGGAAGAAACTCCCATACGACTGCTATCTGATTTGTGCGACTGCATTGCTCGCTCAAAGAAATTCCCAGTTTCCTCCCTTCGCCTTCAAGGAACCCCAAGTTTTCTTTGGGATTTTGAAAGTAATCCCAAGTTGATGGAGTTTTTCAATAACTATGCCAGCTCACTCACGTCTGTCCACCTTAACTTTGGATCGATGAAGTTGCAGCATTGGAAAATTATCTTTACGGAACTTCTTCCAAATATAGAGTGCTTGGACCTTGGATTTGTGTTCCTTCCTCCTCCTCCAAAGTGCCGGTCAGTAATCCAGAAGGAGCAATCATCAGCGGAAAGATTAGGAAATCTCCCCTGCCTGCGATCCCTCTGCATCCTCGAAGATTTCCATCTGAGTCAGTTGGAGTCCAAAAAGGAGGACGTGTCACGTTATTTGTTCCGACAATTATCCACTCCAAGCCTCCAGTCCATCCGAAATGTAGGTTGTGAATTTCTCCCGGATATCCTCGAAGTTAAGAGGGTGAGCGCAGTGAAAGAGCTGCGATTTATGCCCAAAAATGTTAATGACATTGAACTGCTATCCAAATTCGCCGAGGAGAACCCACAGCTGGAGTGCATAAATATTGTAAATGAGTACGTGCTAAATAACCCATCTATGAAAATCCATGCTTGGCTGCTGGCAAAGGTGTTGAGCAAAATTTTGATAAGCAGCAAGTCTACACTAAAAATGCTCATATTACGCCCGTTTGCTCTCATGCAAGATATGGAGATACCGGTTATGCCGGCAGTGGAAACAATCAAAATGACAGATTTTCCGCGTAATCATGTCGTGCCTGAAAGTGACTTCGGAACCCTCCGGATTTTCCCTGCAGGATTAAAAGTGTCTCTTACATTTCCGTCACTCAAATCATTGCGCTACGAATTCCCAGATATGAGTAAAGGCCTACTGGACAGATATTTCCCGGTTGATGTCTACGTTGTAGGCCAATTGTCAGAGGATGGCTATTTTGAAGAGCAGACTGTAGCCTTGAACGGGACAGTTGAGCAGTATTCGTCCATTGAAGAAGTTACAATTGCTGGAAATCATCCAAAGGCTTGGCCCATTACTACCCTGCAGTTTAAATTTCCTAACTTGAAGTCACTAAAAATTGATTTCGGAATGAAATGCTTGAACAAAGCCGTTCCACCCTCCGTCCTCTGGAGCACCAGATCCCCTGTGGAATGTCTTGAGCTTTACAATGTTCGATATTGTGATTATCTCCGAAGTAGTCATCAGAGTCCGTTGGATTCTTTCTTCACGGGGATTCCGGATTGGCTGTGCACAAAACTTCACATGTGCACTGAAAAGGACGTCGAGTACCCCGATGTCCGACTGATTCGGAAAGGAACTTCCATTTGTAATCTGAAAAGTAAGTCCGAAGATAATAATAGGTCATCGACTAAATTTGCAAAATAATTACAACGGAATAAAGCTAAAGACAGAAATTACGGATTCAGTTGGGCATTTGTATTGTCTTTTACATTTGATTTAGTGCTAAAGATACTACGGATATGCTTCGTTCACGATTTACCACCCAGCTCCGCCCGCATCTTCAGACTTGAGGCGGATGAGTCTCCCCTGATCTCGAATATCAGCCAAGTTTACGCATTCGACTTGATGCCTGAGCTCCGGGTCGTCATTTCTCATGATCACACTCATCCGAATTCTTCATGTGAGTACATTTGTCTATTTCCTGCACGAAGTCTCGTCGTATATTTCTTACGGTGTCTCAACTCCTATATAAGCCATGGTCTGTCTGCGTCTGCAGAGAAACAATTTTTTCTCTTTCACAGATCTCTTTGAACTCCTCCAACCCATGAATTCGTACGCAAGATTTGTGCATAGGAAACAACATGCGTACACATTTGCGTGAGCATTACATCTCAATGTGCCTTACCATTGCTCTGAACGAGTGCTCTCTACTGACATTTCTAAAATATTCTGTGCGTATGCTTGTCATTCTTTTAGTCCGTGACTCCGGTGTCTAAACAGCCAAGCCCATGGCGGGGACATGTACATAGTGTCATCCAAATCTTCCCGCGTGAAAATTAAAACTTTTTAAAATATGTGAAGCTATTTATCTTTGCGTTACCAATTTGATTAGCGCTAATAATAAATGCACATAACATGTACTTGTTGGTCCATTTGTAAACTCCCAAGTAATTTTTATTGAAAACAATAAAACACTCAGTCAATAAATGGAAATCAGTTACCACTGTCCCGTTCCTTTATTGGCATTTCCTTCATTGTCAAGGACCATTAGAGTTCGAAGCTGCGGTGAACCTCAAACCTCATTTGGAGTTCAAAAGTACCGAGAGTATCCGCTGTCATGATGTCATATCTTGCCTCTAGCTATTTATCCTCCAATTTTCTGATGCAGACTTTACCTGAGCCATCACCACATCACATATGTATGACCACTCCGTCCTACTTGGATTGTTTGCCGTTTCGCTTAAAGTCCAACAAACACGCGAATGCACCCATGAATGAGGTCGTAATTACGTAAAGCAAATCAAAAGGCTGTACCTTTGCCTTCACCTTGCAAACTTGCTAACCTCGGCCCCTAAAGATCCACTCGTGGCGGGGGAGTGGGTGGCTGCCGAATCCTATTAGTAAAAACTGCGAGGCACATACCACTGCTAGATTGGCTGCGCATGGGACGAGTTTTTTGTTTCCGTTCCATAACTGCTGCTCGTAATCTTGTGGAGAACGAACGAGTAGTAGTAATAGTAAATAAAAATGTTTTGAGGAAATCTGTCCATATTCGCTCATACTTGGAGATGGCTACTGCAACTATTTAACACTATAAGTTTCCGCGATCACCTGTCACAGTACCAATGTAAAGGCAACGCTGAACTTTGCTACTACGCCGCGGTAAATTCAGGTGAATTCCTCATGGATATCAAAAGTAGTATTTGTCTGTGTGTTTGTGTGTGGGCCTGTGTGTTTGGTGTGACAAACTCTGGTAACGTCCTCATGTTGTGTCCCCTCGGTTCGCGCAGTCATGCTTCAGTGTTCGAGGCAGTCGCCTGGCCCCTAACTCAGAGCGGACACAGAGTCACCATCGTGTCCGCCTGGGAATCAAGTACACTCTCAGGAAATATCACGCAAGTTATCCCCATTAAAGGCTATGACTACTTTCGGGATTTCAGTCCACTGGATGTGAGACGTACTGGGGGTGCTGGGACGTTGTCTCGAGGTTATGAATACGTGGCGGGAAAATGTCACGAGGTGTACCAGAGCCGCGAGTTTATGAATCTTTTGAATGAGACCTTTGACGTCGTCCTCATCGACCCCTTCATGAACAACTGCCTTCAAGGTTTCATTTACAAGTTGTCAGCTCCATTTATCTGGCTCAGCCCGATGCCGGGTCCGAGCTTCATTGCGGATACCCTGGGATACCGTCTGACTCCATCGTTCGTCCCCGAGCCGTATCTACCCATACGCCATGACATGTCCTTGCTGCACCGGATGATGAATACCATCGTCCCGCCCATTGTCAGTTTCATGATGCGCGGGATGATGCGAGGATATGAGAGGATTTACCGGGAGTACCTCGGCTCGGACGTGCCCGGGATTTATGAGCTGGAGGCAAACGTGAGTCTCATGCTCATGAACTCACACTGGACGCTCAACTTCCCGCGACCGCTCCTACCTGATACGATCGAGATCGGAGGGATTCACTGTCGGGACGGAAAGTCTCTACCTACGGTAAAAACGCCGCCCCGCATCACAAGTCCAACAGCTGCCTCAATCTCCATTGTTTATTATGCATTATTCGTCCTCGTGGTTTCCATAGGAGCTGGACAAGTTTGTGAGCGGAGCGGATGATGGTTTAATCCTATTTAGTCTCGGTTCAATCTTCAAGGCGAAGTACATGCCGGAGGAGACTCGGAAAATATTTATTTGGGTCTTCTCCCGATTGAAGCAGCACGTGATTTGGAAATGGGATGGACCCTTAATGACAGACTTGCCATCAAACGTGAAGTTGGTTAAATGGCTACCCCAACAAGATATTCTAGGTCTGTCAAGAGTATGTTAGTTTCTGCAATGTAACAACCTTGGCAACATTCAGAGGGCCAGTACAGCCGCGAGTTTATGTATAATAATGCGGTTGTTTTCATAACAGCTCATCCGAACACGAAGCTATTCATCACGCACGGGGGTTTACTCAGCACGCAAGAGGCACTGTACCATGCCGTACCCATGCTCGGTATACCGCTCTTTGCGGATCAAGATCTCAATATGAATGATGCTCAGGATCTGGGAATCGGGCTGACCTGGGAAATACTCAACATGGATGAAGAATCTCTTCAGGCGGCAGTCCACCGTCTACTAAATGATCCAATGTGAATGCCTGTTCAACCTTTACTCAGAGATGGTAGAATTTTTGGAGTTATTTGTTGAAAATGTATTTTGGAACTCTTCAGGTTCAAACTCAAATCGCAGGAGTTGTCTCAACTGTTCCGGGATCAGTTTGAGACGCCATCAAAACGGGCCGTTTATTGGGTGGAATATGTACAGCGGCATAGGCGAACAGCTCATTTCCATTCCGTGGCCAGAAATCTGGGTTTTATTACGTACCACGGACTTGATGTGATCGTGATACTGGCTCTCTTGGGAGGCGTCGTCGCCTTGATTTCATTAACACTGTTTCGGATTATGAAGAGGAAAATAATACAGATGGCGATCACAGCTTTTTGCTGTACTGATTACTCTGCCGGTAAAAAGATTAACTAGTGCGGCCGACTCGGATGTTCTCCCTTGGGTGGTTTAAACCGGTGCGCAAACGGTTCCATTACGGGTGATCGTCAGGTCAGGTATTTGCTCAATATAATAATACTGATTCGATCCCGTCTTCCTTGGGATTATGTGGCGTGCGACTTGGGCACTCGACGAGCCCATTGAAAGGGGTGTTGAGGCACGTGCGTTGTCAATGGAGTGAGAATCCCGTCTCAGTTTTAATGAGAAATAAAAGAAACTTGTTTCTTCTTGGGGGATTTCCCATTACCTACACACTTTTGATTTCCTACTCATGGGTCGTGGTTTCTGCTCCCCACACCCCATGACATTTCGGCACTAAACGAACTTGCTCGAGATTCGAGCTCTCAGAACCTGCGCGTTTCATTTCAACATGTTGAATGGATTTTCAGCAAATGCGCGTTCAGCATACAAACGTTCTTTTCTGTAAGTTTGCTGCTTAAAACTTTGATTGTCTTAACCATATTGTTAGTTCCGTGGTAAGTTTTCATTCCCTGACTACACCGACTATGGCAAGCCACCATCGACTACGCTACCATATTTTGTAGAAATTGTGGAAGTGTCATATTCGCCTTATTTTCAAGCGAAAACGTCTCCCCCCTCATGTGGGTAGGATTAATTTAATTCTCCGCACCCCGCATAGCTCAAATGCTTAAGAATAGTTGATCCTCTGCTCTTATAACTAAGAATTCTTAACAACCCTGATTGTTAATATTAAAGAGGCTGTTGAATGAAATTAGTCATCAAGACCATTCTTAGAACTCCAACGCTATGTTATTATAGTACACACAGGAAACCAGCATGTAAGCGATTCCGCTTGATCACCATTCCACAGCCCATAGTTAATCTCATCTCGGAGTCTTCAGCTCAACTTGAATTAGGTTCAAAAAGCCGTCTTCACCAAGAAGTAAAAGGGAAAATGAAGCTGATTTCTGCATGTTTCATTCTCCTGGCAATAGCATTTTGCTCTCTATACAGCTGCAGTGGAATGGACTATGAAGGTTTTCATTTTTGCAACAAAACTCTAGACTGTGTGAGTAAAAAGGGGCATAATTTGCCAGCAACGTGCTGCGAGGATAGCGATGACACAATGGATGGGTTCATTGGCGAGTGTCGTCCAAAGGAGGACAACAATCATTGTCTTCCATGAAACAGAAGATACGGACTACCTGATATCACGTCAGCTAATCTCAGAATTATAATTATTTATTCCTGTCAAAAACTTTGTCATTCGTACGTCGTATATCCACTATGGTTATCTACTACTTTTAGAGACGGATACAATCTGGGTACATGGAAGAGGTTAAGAACGCAGTTCCCTCATTAACGGTGAAGAGGAAGATGCATATGGAGGCAGTCTTATAGCCAGTATGTAATAATAAAAATGTTCAATTCGGTACCGTGAAAACACAATAAAGAAGCAAATATATTGATAACATTGCATATTTTAATCATTTCACCTGTATGTCATTTAATAGTCTTCTACATCGATTACAACATTTGTGATATTTGGGATTATGTGACGTGCGACTTCGGTACTCGGGTCGTCGGCTCTCCCATTGAGACTAGTGTTGCGGCACGTGCGTTGTCAATATATATATAGTGTGAATCCAGTCTCATTTTTAATGAGAAATAATGAGTAACTTCAGGAGGTTTCGACCAAAGTGTGACGACTAGTCTTGACAACTTGGGTACCAAACGATTCCTTTCGACGAGTACTTTCAGAATATACCACTGGTACCGATCTCTGACCACACTGGTACCAGAGATATGGGGTAAAATGTCTGATTTTTTGGGGAATTTTTATCTCGAGCAATTTCCAGCCGATTTTCATAAACTTTTTTTTGTTTGATAGATAATTAAATTTTCTAAAAAGTGTATTTTTAGTTTTTCGAATTTCAAAAAATTTCGACT
>WJFA01003725.1:0-12161 GCA_009870155.1 Pseudobourletiella spinata | reverse complement strand
TCAGCCAGGCAGTCAGTCAGTCCCCTCGCTGACAGGTTCCACCCCATATGCAACAGTTACTTATGAATGGAAAATGGGCCGCAGTATTGACCTTTTTCCCCCAAGTGACAGCCGGGCTGTGGAACTTTGGCCAACGCCAAGGTCATGCGCCCTATATATATTTGTGTGTGACATAATATCTCTAACTCTCCTCCCCTGTTTCCAATAATTTCTCTCCAAAAAGTGAATCAAGGCCAGGGCAGATTTTAGATTGCCAGTGCAGTCCATGGCAAAGTGCACCAACAGCCCAAGGAGGAGTAAATAAGAAAGAGGAAGAGTGCGAAAATCCCTTTTGTACAGTTTGTATATTTTCCAAAATCAAGCAGACTTTGTACGTTTCACGTCTCATTGAACACTCAGTATGAATGAAATGGCTCACATTCAGAGTTGACACAGGGACAGCGGAGCAGTAAATATAAATATTTTCTAAAGGGGACTCTCGCCTCGTCGGACTCATCCTCACAGGCAGCTGCGACACACACACACACACACACACATGTTTTCATTCCCGAAAGAGTAATGTATACAGTACTAAATGCGAGCAGATTTGAGCTGCAGAGGCGGCAAGTGCATTTGTTAGTGGGGTTAGGACGGAGTGTAGTGACAAGTTGGGCGGTAAAGATAAACTTTTGGGACACTCAGAGCGGAATTGCAGCAGGATACACGGGGTGGTAAATACAAAGGTTCGGGGATACCGTGAAACTGTATGTGCGTGCGGCAGTGACGAGTGTGGGAAAAGGTCGTGCGCAGCATGCGCCTAACCACAGAACTCGTGTACAACAGGAGTGAGCCAAGAGGAAAGACGCGGTGACGCGGCTGGATTTATTTGAGGTGAAAGTTTGGTTGAGCTGGTGAGTTTAGCCTAGTGACGCGGACGCTACTACTACTGCTGCTCCAAACTGCGCCGGAGTTAACATGATAATTAAAGCTGTAGCCCTTTAGCAATTGATGAGTTGGAGGATATGTTGGCTGCATACATACGAAATATTATGACATGACAGGAGTATTTTCCTCCACCTCCATTAATCTTTGTCGCCCTCGCAACAGATTTTTATCGCACATCCACCAACACCACCAATGTTACACTTGGTACTAGCCCCTGCAAATGCATATTCTCAAGTATTAGTCGTAGAAGTGAGTGTCTGTACATGCTCACTGCCTGCCAACCAGCTGTTCAATTTTCACTTCCTCTTCTGCCGTGTGTGTGTGTGTGTGTGTGTGTGTGTGTGTGTGTGTGTGTGTGTGTAGACAAAGCCAACTTCTTAGGCTACCCCTGCACTCGTTCACTTGACCCGGTTTTACTACCAGTAACTACTATAGGCTACTAGTACAACCGCTACTACTTGTTCCACACTATTCCTCCTCCACAGTCTGTCTGCAGCCGAGAACTTTGAAACTGACGCTCCATATATTGATCACATAATCCGCAAAAGAGTATCGTGTGAAAAATATCTCGGCTTTGCTTGCAAACAAGATTTTCCCCCAGTCCATCACCAGTGCAGTGCACATGTACAGACTTACGGGCGGGAGTGAGAGCACTCAACTTTGGAGTCACTCCACCGCGCCGTAGACCTTGTAATTCAATTCCGACGCTTTTTCTTTCATGACATTATAGTTTTTAAATAGAAGTTGATCCTGATGGGGGTAGTTGACGGTGCTCTTAATTCGATTGTCTCGAGTTTTCTCCTTTCCAAACTTACTGCGGCGGCACGAGGCAGAGGCACTCACTTTAATGATGGTTTAACTTTCGCCTGGTTTTACCATCTTTTTACCTACCTCTCCACTCAGATGTCTTCATGGGCATAAATGTTCACATGGCTCATCTTGTAGTAGAGTTGAGGAATACCTGAAGACTGTATGGTGACATTATGATATGAGGAGTTGGGAGTGTGACGTGACACACTGGAATGATGACCTGAATTTTGAGCACGGGGAAGCGTTATATCGGTAATGATCGTATAGATCTGAACGGTCGTTGTCGTAACTCTTGCGTCATCTCAATTTTCCGGTGGTGGTGAAAAGTCGGAGAGGAGGAGATTTTCTATCCCCTTTCATCCCGCGAAAATTGGAGGGCGTAGAGCATTAGATTCGACTGAGAGAAGTTCCTATCCAGAGCTATCCTTTGTTCACCGACATTTACTCCAGTAGTGGTGAGAGTATGACGGTGGGCGGAGTGGGATTGCTTTAAGCGCCTGCATAAGCCCCGCAATTCCGTCCGTCCTTTCAGCCGCGCGTGTACTGTGTGTGTGTGTGTGTGTGTGCCTATGCATATGAGTGTGTATGTGTGCCGTGTGTGCATGCGTGTATGCATGGAGGGTGTATCTGTGTACCTACGATTGTGTGGATGTGCGTGTACACGCGGGGTGTGTAACCGTATGAGGCGAATCCCTGCAGACCTCTGAGAGGGCTTTAGTATTTTCATTGCTCAGGAGTCAGACGACCGTGTCGGGGAAGAAGTGCAGCGGGCGAGCGTGTAGTCTGCCAGCTAGCACCATGTTACGTATCTTTTGGTGTGGAAGGGTATATGGTGAAAGCGAATGGCTGCTGTGAGTGAACATGCTGGAGTAGTTGCATACCATACAAAGATCCCATCGTCATGTATCTCAACTCCCACACATTCCCAACTATGAATATGTGCTTCCGTTTTCACTCCGTCCCAACTCTGAATCCTTGCTTTCTTCCCCACACTTTTTCTTTGGTCTCTCATGGAGCAACCTTGGGAGAAAGTTAGCGGGTCCATAATGTTGAGCATAGACAGCACTTGGCAGGGACATGGTATAGCTTCAGCTCTACTACATCTGCTCATCCCAGCAGTGCAGTGAGGTTGTGCAGGGCTGTGAGAGGACATTGTTCACCAAGCGTGTCCTGCCGCTCTATCGATTCCGTCATCAGTTTATCATTACTTCCAACCAGCCAAATGCCTTTTGTTTATTCTCTACTCTGCCATTAATAAGGTCGGGGAGTGGAAGTGACGTGTGCGTGGATGCTCGTGGTGTATGGAGGGGTCCATGGAAAAATGTCCGTATGGGACAGCCAACGGTGGTGGGGAACTATAAAGTTGATGGTGCAGTTGGCCCAAGGTCATTAAAAAGGCTACACTACTGCCCATTAAGCCACGAGTTTGGAAAATTCCCTCCAGCTCACATGCGCATTTTCGCAACACCATAGACACATAGAGCACAGGGACGGAATAGCGAAAGTTATGGGCCTACTCCATGGGGCTATAATGGCGGGGGTACTGAGTGGACGCATTTCACTGATGCAATACACTGCGGAGGAGTGGGTCGTGTTACGCTAATTACGCATTCCCTGTCAAGTTAATGGTGGAGAAAGGCATGGGGGTGGATGCGGGGCTGGTGAATGGGGAAATTTTTTTGGTGAAAGTACAATAATGATACTCGTGGTCGCCACTCACCAGCAGAGAGGAGCTTTTCATGTGGTAGGTAACAGCGATGTGATTGAGGTTCAATTAGTGGACATTTCGGCAGTTGCGTATTCTGATGCTCCTGTTTTGAGTCTGGAATCAATGATGAAGCCCGCCATGGGTAAACAACCAACTATGATTTCATTCAAGCTGCTCTCTGCATTTGAACAATGGTTTCATTAGTCAGATCAATGATTCTTTATAGCCCGCCATGTGAGTCGGCTTTCATCCAGTAATTCCTCGAATCTGAAAATCAGTTTAACGCCACTTTTGTTTTTCGTTGAAATTCAGTATCCTCGAAAGCTCATGTATATGTGTACCGTGTGCTACATATTTTTACTAGGGAAGTTAATCAATTGAAAAGTTTCAAATTATGAATCTTATAACGGAGAAAGTAATGATTTTACTCAGAGATTTCTCTTAAAAACAATGTTTCTAATTAGCCAAACCATAGATTCACGCGTGGGAATAGTTTTGTACCCAGTAATTCGTCGAATTTGAGAATCAGTTTAACGCCGATTGCAGATATGGGTGGCTATTAAATAACCTGCAGAGTAGTTACGAAAGTTACAACGATAATTCTAGCGTAACAGTATAATGCAAATATTATTTCAAAGAAGAAATCTCCTGAGTTAGAAAAAAATCATTTTAGTGAACAATAACTTTTATTAACACGTGCAGTGTATTAATGTGTATTTTATTAAGTGTATTTATTATTATTATTAGTGTATTAAAGTGTGTTTTAAAATCAAGGTTCAACGCCACACACTCGTTTTCAATGGTTATGAGAGGTTTCATACTTACCAAGTTACCATTTCTCAATAAATTTCACCGGGTGAGATCAATAAAATACCTGGTGATGAAAGTCTCAGGCGTCCCACGGAAAAAAAGTTCCCCTCTAATTGTTAATGGCCCTTCCAGGGTTCCTCGTTAGTAGTACAATCTGAAGCTAATGGTTGACCTGAAGAATTACAATAACTCATTTGGTTGCAGGTGAAGAAAATAGGCGGTGGTGGATTCGGGGAGATTTACGAGGGTGTGGATTTGGTCACCAAGGAGCAAGTGGCTCTCAAGGTGGAGTCGGCCAAACAACCCAAGCAGGTGCTGAAGATGGAGGTAGCTGTTCTCAAGAAACTTCAAGGTAAGCGGGATTAGCATCTGTTTTCTTCTATGCTCAAACGCACACACACACACACACACACCCTGACACACCCACAACCCACCAACTCAACTAACAAATCACCCCCTGTCCCACTTTATTCAACGGGAGGGACGTGACCGCCTTAGAAATTTATTATCACCTCGAGCTATCCTTTTCCCGGGGAAGGGGCAGTGAATACGCATCCAAAGATACCCGGCTGTATTAGCATGTTAACAATTCAAGGGGTGGCCACAGTGAGTTCCCCATTAATATCTGACGAGCAGGAGGGAAATTTTTCCCTTCTTCCCAGCTCATGAAATTAAAATGGCCCCTCAAGATGGCCAGAGTGGGCATAATACATTGAAGTTTATGCTCAGTGCGGCTTACGCAGTTTTGTCCTAATTGTAAGCCGTGTACTTGGTCCAGACTGCTATACAACTAATACTGCGAGAGACCCAGCTCGAAATGGAGTGGTTGGTAACGCTGTATACGTCTTGTTCCCGGGCTTGTATTACACGACTTGGGTAAGACTTCCCTGTATTCCATACGTACGTCCCCGCCGGAATTAAATTGGAGCCTTTTCAAAGATTGTACACGGGCTTGGGAGGGAGCGGGACGCGGGAATCGATTTTTCCCCGGCTGCAAAATGCAAGAGTGGGATGGGAATCAGTCACCACACACACACACACACACACACACACGATTTTTATCAGTGCCACACACATACACACACGATTTTCATCAGCGCCACACACACACACACACTGCCCAGTGGCAGAGCCGCCGGCTTTGACCGCTGGTAA
The DNA here is from genome assembly GCA_009870155.1 of Pseudobourletiella spinata. Taxonomy (NCBI): domain Eukaryota; kingdom Metazoa; phylum Arthropoda; class Collembola; order Symphypleona; family Bourletiellidae; genus Pseudobourletiella; species Pseudobourletiella spinata. The sequence continues at coordinate 6,754 of WJFA01003725.1, read as the reverse complement.
CTTCTCTCTGTCTGGTTTCCGTGACCGAGCTCAGTATTGCGGAGAGTCTGGAAATAATCCAAGGTCAATGGAGGAATAACTACTCCCATTCTTGTCTGGTCACCGGTACATATTTACATATTAAGACACACACATGTCAACACTTGTTCACGTCCGGTTTCCGCAATATATTCCGGACCGTGTTGTTGTGAGGCAGCCGCTGGCCCATCGTCGTGATAGAACCCAGTGTAGAAAATACACGGAAAAGATAATCTCCTGGTCAAAATTAAAACTCAATTGAACTTTCCAGTTGATGTGACAAACCATAGGTACGGTTTGGAAGTTCCGAATGTGGAGGGACAGGTGTCACTTATTTAATAGTACTGCATGTGACGGAGTCGTTCGGGATTCAGTTGGCTAAACATTTGACAGGATAACTTTTGGTGACTGTTGTCGTGTGTGCGTGAAGGTCGGCAAAGATGCCGTGTGCATATACGTACATATGGATTTTATTTTAACTTGCTCCCACCATGACGTCGGCAAGTTTATGTGGAGAGCGCCACGGAGTTGGAAGAGTTAGTTGGAAGGAAGGCGGACTGCGGGAGTAAAGACGACAGTAAATTGGCAATACGGAGCAAATGCACTGGATTTGCATTCTTACGATACGACCGCAAATTACTTATTCAGACAGCTTGGCTCTTAAGACCATCCCGTTGTAGTGCTGCCCCTGGGCTCTGCCGCCCATCGTTGTCATACTTAAAACTTTCACTGCCGCCATTCCACCACTTTTCCTATTTGTTCAATTCGGAGCTCTTGAAACTTTAGATTACAACGGAGGCTCTCGCGGTTCGTTGGATAATGAGGGCTTCATCCCCACGTCATCAGGAGCGCTAAAGGGAGGAAATCTCTTTGTGGTAGGGCGCCAAAAGCACCATGACGGTTGTCTTGGGATACCGGATGTGTGCAACATTAGCTCACATTTGATGTCCATGAGCCTCGGGGCTGTCTGGGCCGATGCGAATCATTACGAACGAACGAACGATTCGAGAGTCTTTCGGAGAACGGGGAAAATCAACAAAGGGAATGGCAGAGCTTTTTGTATTGACGATTTGCTGAAATTATCATGGCACCCTTTCCCCCGTCGTGTCATCAGTCATGTAGCGGATGGGAACGGCGTAGATTCGTTTGACTTTCGGCTTGGCTGACCTTCTTTTCCATTCTGCTTCATTTAATTTTCATTGGGAGGAGCAGAGTAATGTTACGTGATGTCTGGCTGCTCCCAGACGATGTCGTATGTCTCTTTTAGATGATGTTGACTTGCCGCGAGTTTTGAATTTCATTTCGTCGAAGCCTCCCATGGTTTTCCCGAATGCCTTTCGAAAAAGCAAAAAGTGTATAGCTACTAGCGGCTATTTCAAGCCAAATTCGGCTGTATTTCTGTTTCATATCCTATCATTTTCTTGTAGTTGTTTGAACGGGTGGAGCTGAATGGAAACAGAGGCTGTGTCAATCGTATGTGACTACGGTACTACGGACGTATGTGTTGATGCCTTTGGTTTTGGTTACGTTCCACCATTTCGTTGTATGGATCGCAATTATGCTTTGTGTGCCTGCCTACGTAAATAGTGGATTAGGGCTCGGTGCCAGTTTCCGGATGGAAGAAGCAGACGAATCAACGCCGGCTTTTATATTTTTGGTATGAGAGTAACCGATACCGGATCCATTGCTCAGGGATTGTGTTCAAATGGGTCATTTTGGAAAAATAGTATTGAAGCGAAGGAAAAACTCGAGTGGGGCGAAGGATCAACGAACTCGGAACTTTTTTGTCGCTGAGAAATAAATATCCATGAATGACCAGGGACCGGAGGCTCGCTCCAAATCTCCATGTCGTCATCATGTCCATGTTGCGTAGTTTGGTGGATTTTACGGTTGATCTGCCGACGATGAACTCACTCCGACAGCGTGGAAGTTGTGCCTGGAACTATTCGGTCATGTTTTTTCGGTCACTTACTTGAGTTTCCGTGGAAACGAAACCCCTTCTATGTGAATTTGCATCTGGTTGATATACCCAGAACAGGATATGTAATTTCTACATATGACATCCGTACTTAATACTTCCTGAATTAACTGCTGGCTGGCGGTTACTCTGGTATTGAACAGAGATAAATATTGTTTACTGCGCGGCTGTTTGCAGACAGATAGAGTATTTTATCAGTTCGTTGAAACGACTCTTCTAAGAAGCGGGTTGCGAGCACACTAATTGTTTTGTTTTGAAATACTATGTGGTGCTCTGTGGGAAATTTTTGGGAAAGTCTGTGTGGAAATCCCGCCCGCAGTTCCTTGGTCAGCCAGAAATTGTTCCTAGAATTTTTTCATTAACAAGTTACCTATTTCCCTATCGGTTACTTTTACCAGAACGAGATTTAGGTAGTTTCTAGCATTTCATAGTAGCGATGGATATCCTGCAAAACCTGTCATTGTGGTGACGTGCGATGGGCAAGTGATTCATGCTTGAGCGGGATTTCAAGACTGGAGTTATGATGGAAACACAATTATTCGAAATTCCTATTTGTTCCGTTTCCATGTGTAATAGTTCTTTGGGCTTGTATCTTGTTAAGCTGACTGGTGAAATGGGAAGAGGCAGAATTTTGATGCAGGAGCAGCTGAAAACTGTTAGATTTCCGTTAGAATTATGTGTCAGTTCGAAGCTGTACAGCTGGGCTTGGCTGATTTTCAGTTTTTGATGCTTGCTGAAGGTAGAGTGTTTTGAAGCTGTGGGATGGGAGCCAAAAATACATTTTTCCCCTCTGCACTATCTCTCTCCTTGGTGTCTACGAGTGTGTGAAAACACCTTGTTTCATGAAACATCCCCGTAGATTCACTGCCTGGAATACGTTGAAGGATACTCCACGTGCTGTGCCTCTTCTTCCGCACTGAGAGTTCATCTCTCTCGGGACCGGCGGAGCGCTATGTGATGGTGTCGACAAAACTTGATTGAATCCGTCAACTTTTTACGACACAGAGCTTGGACGTGTGATTCAAAATACTTGCATGAAAATACATGGCTCATGGCGCACTTGGACAGAGTTTATTGTTACGTAATTTGTGCTACACTTTATTTAACTGTACCTTAGTTTTTAGCGTATCTACAGAATATTTGCAGGAAACAAACAAGTTATTGATACAAAGGTGGGGACCCTATAGGAAAATAACGTACTTGTAATTCGGGAGGCTAGCACGTGAGAGTACTAAATCCGACTTAAAATTATTAATTGTTATTAATAATATATTTCAATTCGAGTTGGAATGCCAAGTAGACAATCATATGTTCTATAGAATCACAGTGGATATGTATAGGATGACACAAAGCTATGCATAAATTACTTTGCCATGGGAATACAAAACATGCTAAAACTATTTCACTGTCTCACTTGTTCATGAAATCCTTTTTTACAGTGAAACTTTTTGTACGAGATATATCACTAAAATTCCTTCCCAATCAAAATTTGTACCGACAGACCCTTCCATATAGTAATAGCACAACCAAACACCTTTGCACTGTTCCAGCAATAGTCGCATTTAAATGACTATGTACTATTATAAATGTATCTTCTACGATCCATCCTACAACCAACAACTGCTCTTCAAGATTTTGAAGTTGAATGGAAATTATATTTACAGAGGTTAGTTCTCTAAATAGAGTATATGACTCTTAAAAAACTTCTCACTTGAATTTTTAGGCTTTGAAATTCAACCCTCGACCGTGTGTAGTTCTTGATATTAACAACATCTTGATCTCTTCCTTTCCACGTTTCCTTCCCCACTTCAATATCACAATTCAGGACCTGAATGAAAATTACATCTATCAATTACTCCATTTCTACATCAAAAATAAACTTTTTAATTTTCTACTGAATGCAATAAAACAGTTATTAATGGAATTACTATTACTAAACGTACGCTAATACTAATAATTACTATACTTACCTTCATTTATAGCTCCAGACCTCACGAGGCAGTTCAAAATGACAATTCGCTGATGCTTTGAAGCAGATGTTTCTCCGCGGCTCGCCCGTAGGCTGGCAAGGTTGATTTTAAGTGGAACTTGAGCTGCTCATCATAAATCCTCCATTTTCGTTTTCCTATACAAAAAATTTGTCCCGAAAAGTTCCCATTAGTTAGGACGGAAACTCATTTCTTTCGTACAATTTTCACGACTCTCACACAAAATCAACACTTTGAAAATTCCGCGCCCCTTTTCCATAAGCGCGAAAATATGAGTACAAACACTTCAATACGGCTATTAGAGAGATAATGATAGTACTTGAAAAGCTCCAACCTTTGCCCTACTGATAATAATGGATAATTACCTTCTAAACTATTGTACGCTATACTTGACTACGACGCAGATATTAAAAAATCAAGGCGGAATTTCACGCACCACTTTCCGATGCGGATTTGTAGATCTTCTCCTCGTTCATCATCCAGTTCCTTACAATGTACCGCTGCAGCTTGAAGTGGTGGCTGGCGGAATTGATCGTCTTCGAATAGGCCCAATGCAAAACCTCCAGTTGGAAATCTGTGGGGACATTTTTGAATTTTTTGCACCGGTGCCGCTCCTCCCCAGGGACACCATTATTTTTCCCTCGCCTCATTTTCCAGTTCTGAAGGCCCCGTGGGTACTCCAAACTATCCAAAGGAACACAAACCTCCTCCAATGAACTATTGCTCTTATCGTCACTCCCACCACTACTGTCAATTTCTCCGGACGTCGCAGCGGTTGTTTTTACTCCAAATTCCCGCACATTAGGGACGAACCGCCCCATCCCATAGACGTCCTTTACAGACCTCCCAGTCGCGACGGGGAAACGAATACCAGGGAAAAGTATTGTTGGGCGGAGAAAAAACTGGGAATTCTTCATGTAAGACTCAGTCGGTAGGCACTCGCGGAAGACACATACTTGGTGGTGGTGGTGGTGATGATGATGATGAAGAAGATTACGATGAAATTGAAATTTGAGGTCGTCCTTGCTTATCAGGCTGATAACTCTCGTGTCCATGGTGGCGATGATGGGGACCTGAGTAGTTCAAAAAATGCAAATAACCTGTAGGAGCACCATGCGTTAAGTGGTGTGTATGTGCGGCTGAGCGTGTGAGTGTGTGACGTACTCCACAGATAGTTGACGACTGATAGTGACGGCCTGAACCACTCGCCTTTCAATATACCACCGCAGTGCATTGTGTGTCGGTGCGTACGTGCAGCAGCGGCCTCACAGTGCATTTTACTGCCCATAATAAAGTAAAACAACACATCTCCAACAACAGGATGACGGGGTAGTCCACATATTCGTCATCCACTAACCATAGCCATAGTTTATAAACAACTTGGGGATCGTTCGTGTGATATTAACCAAACACAATTTAAGGATGGATTATCGATGGATTACCACACGGGGTAGCAATAAGCTCGCTCAAATTTGACGCACTGTGCAGTACAGTGCGTCAGCAGGAGTTGCCACCATTTGTATTCTAATGGGTTCAGGCCCAAGTAATCAGACGTCACCTGTGCAGCTGATGGGAAAAGTGAATTATTGACTCAAAACAATAATAAAATTCCATAACCGGAGGCGGGGTCGAGGAAAATTTTGACCGTAGAAAACATGTTTACGTCACTTGTGAATGCTCCCTTGGGGCATCTAAGAACGTCAGACTGAAAAAATATTGTCGTGAATCATACTATGTACAAAAGCTCATCGCTTCCCCATACAAGGTCGTCCCACTCCTCCACTGACACATATATTTATAACAACAACACGAACGTCCACTTTCTGCTCCAAGTGGAACTCACAGTAGTGTGAGTTGAATGTGGGTCTTTTAGGGTGAGGATGCAGAGTATCCGTTTGACTAATTCCTCACCATGATTAGTAACCACATCCCTTGTAGCCCCAACAGTAGTATGTCAGTTTATTGCGTTTCAGTTTGTGCAGGTTCCTGGGACGCGCTCACTTGGATCCTACACTCACCAGATCATTTCAAGTTATCAGAGGGGATCACCGGGTACATATAAGGACGCACCTCATTTGTTTACTTTGACAGTAAACTTTCAGCCTCTTGCGAGTCCAATTGATGACTGCTATACCGGCATATCAGTCATTTGCTAGCCAACCATAGCCGCACTGCCTAGAGTACTATCGTACAAACTAAACGCACGCCCGCCTCCGCCCTTCATAAGTGTGTACACACACACGGCGCACTATTCTCACACGCAATATGCAAGGATTCCACGGAGTAAATGCTAATGGAATTAAATGTGGAAAAATTCAAACCCAGTTCTTATCCACTATTCCTCCGCTTTATAGTTCTTTCGAGAGAGTGAGGCCGGGTTTGGAATAAATTTATTTGGAAAAAATCTATTTACGCTTTTGTGCAGGCAGGAACTGAAAGCAACTACTCATCCACGCTGTGTTCCTGGTAACCTCCTAAAGATTACTTACTTCAAAATGACAAACAGAGTGCTAATACCTCTCGTTACAATTTCCAGTTTTTTCCCGTGGAATATCTCGTATCATTTCATATCTGTAAACTGGTTCCCCCCACACCTTCTGCGCATGCTCTCACATACTCAATGGTGGAGGGTATAGGATTTTAGGTACATACGACGTTTTGTGTATCCCACAGCCAGATGCTCGTGCTTCTAATGGTCATCAGCTGATGATGACACTGTATCCCATACATCCCAGTCATCAACATATGCTGAGGTCCCCATTATTAGATA
>WJFA01003724.1:0-12162 GCA_009870155.1 Pseudobourletiella spinata | reverse complement strand
CATACACAGCATACACACTGCTGCACCACATACACAGCATACACACTGCTGCACCACATACACAGCATACACACTGCTGCACCACATGTACACCAAACATACTGCTGCACTTAAGCACATCCCCACACATTGCTTTACTCACACATGCCGACTTGGGCACAAAGCATACACTTTTGCACTCCACTCCACTCATACACAACAATGATACTTGCGCTCGCACACCCGTGCACCCGCACTGTCTCCGCACACAAGACACTTGCGGTGCATGGTACATAAACATAGTGTTGCCGGCTAATAAACACAACTGAACAAGCGCACACAAAGATGTACAATAACCCCCAGTGGAAATACCCGTCCCAAAAGAAAACGACGGCACCAGTAGGAAATGAAGTTATAGCGTTATGCCCACCGTACCACATTGCTGTCTACGATCCGTGCCGTGTACAGCCTAACAACACTGGCGGACAAGCCAACATAGCTCATGTAAGTGTGTGCTTAAATGCAAGTGCGTTCGTGGCTGAAGCCAGTTGGTGTGTGTGTGTGTGTGTATATATATAGCCAGCAGCAGCGGTGAGCAGCGGAGCGGGGAATGTTTAGCAAACTTTCCATCATATCATTCGGTATGTTTCACATGTTGTGCCCCCGTGTGCAACTGTAATATTTTACTCGCCGCCTAATATATTACGCCCAATATAAATTCTTCGGTTCACATAATCACATGATATTATTACACAACTTTATCATCTGCTTTCTCCTCCGTCTCATGTGAAACGAAGCGGGATGGGGAATGGGAACAACTTTTTACCCCTACACCATTTCCCTCCATACCCGCGCGTCTTCGTATCCAAAGCTACACTGCAGCGCATACATGCCTACACATGCATGCACACGGAGCTACTCAAGAGAGCCTCTACAGAGCTCCCCACAATGCATACATATATATATATATATGCCCTTGTGGAAAGACTGGCCGGGTGTAAAACTGTACCACCACCAACTGCTTCAAATTCCGCGGCCGCAAACTGTGGTGCAGGGTTGGTTACAGGGCTCTGCCGAGCTATTTCCCCTCTCCGTCCGCGGCAATACGTCACGACGTCGACACTGGATTCAGCCTGACATAATAAATCAGTGGCGGATTTCTCGCCGGAAGCAACAGCCGGCTCCAACCGCGTCCTATTTTCCCCGTCAATGTAAATAAATGTTTACATGAAAAAGCGCTGAAATCTAATCCGTCCTCCCATTCCCCGCTCTCCTGTCATCCCGCTCCACTAACAGTCCCCATACTGCTCGTCCCCGTCATCCCGAATATACGGTAGTATATATATTTTGCACACATCATCACTCCCTCACCCTCAAATATACAGATGATACATATAATTATCCCGTCAGCCTCCTCAGAGCTCCTGATACCTCCATGTGGGGTTCACTCGGAGGAGTGAAAACGGCAGCTCGACATGGACTCCAACTTTTTGAACTTCTCCGACTGTTGCACCCCCCTAATAGCGGCCTCACTGAGCCACCCAACCTCATGCTCACCCAATCAAGTTAAGTACCGGTAATTACACAAGACTGATTGAGTCCTTCCGCAGCCGCCGAACCGTCAGTTACACCACACAGCACAGGTTGAATCCATCCCCCTCACATGGGCCATCCCATCCTGTGAATAATTCAGGATCTGATGGAAAAGTCAACATTTTTAATTCCTATCTTCTACACGTATGGTCGGCAGAGGGGCATCCACATTCCCACATATCTCCAAGCTATGGACTATCCAATAAATCAATTATGCGTCCGGATGAGGAAACTTGAATTAATCTTATGTACGGATCCCCTACACCAAATGTGAGCCTCCGGACTGATTCGGGAAAAAGTCTACCGTGTGAGTGCAGGAGTGGCCGTGCTGTCCGCTTTCCATGCTGGAGATTATGCAAGGAAATGTCTCATTTACCCCCTAATTATCCCCTCTGCCCCTGTCAATCCATCCTAAATGATCAAGCTGGTGGAGTTCCACAGTGAGTGCGGAGTCACTTTAACCTCCTCCATATAATGAACACTTCTGGAATTCCACGACCTGTCTCCATTTTCCCCGGCGTGTGTGTATGATGATAAGAGTTGTGGTGGTGGTGGACAGCCAGGAGGGGAAGAGAGACGGAGAAATCGCCCTATTATCTTATCGTAAGTCATCATGCTATCAGATTCGTATAATCATCAACTCGTACAGAAAAGTATATATATATGCGGGACAGGAAAGTGGATATCAACTCCCTCACTCATTCTATTATGCCCACTCAGTCAGTCAGTGAGGCAGACAAGTTGGGAGTCCTGGTGGGTGGTTGATACCGAGTTGATTTCATCGGGAGAATCATAATAATTTGGAGTGAGTAAAAGAGTAATAATTATAATGCGTGCGTGTGTGTGTGTGTGTGTGTGTGTGGGGATGACATGCAATGGCAATGGTGGTTTGAGCCCAGTTTTTACCAGTTACAGGATGTGTCATCATTACCACCATGATCATTTCATGTTGTAGTACACCTCACTTTTCCTCTACAGTCTCCTCATATACTCTCACATGTCAGAAAGCTGGCCGTTTCTTCCACTTGAACAATGACATAGAAGTGGCGGGGAGTTGGAACGGAAGACTGCTGCGGGAGGTCCTGGGCGCGATGGAAATGATGATAATGGTTATTATTGCGTTATTTTCCATGGAAATACATAGGATATGATTTTTAAATTGCGTGTGTCTGTACTCGTATGTGATGCGGTGGTGGTGGTGGTGGTGGTGGTGGTGGTGATGATGATGATGTCGGAGCCGACCCTGCACATGTTCAAGTGGTTTTTTCATCTCCTCACCCTCCCACCTCTCCCAGTCAGTCAGCTACTTCAGTTCACGGCATCATCATCAGCAATAACTGTAACAGACAGGCGTGCCTCAACCGGTTGCACCACACACACTCGTCGTCCTTCACTTTGAGCTGCACATGGGTGGGGAGGTGCAACGTATTGAGCAGAAGGACAATGAGGGTGGAACTCAACTCAGTCAGTGAGGGGATTTTCTACAGTTCAAACTTCCCGCACACACACACACACACACACACACACATGCACACGCTGACAGTGCAATAGTGTGACCATCTCCGGCCATCTGCACTCACTTAAGGGAGACCTTGAATCCTGCTTTTTTAAATTTTCGCTAAGCCTGCTGGTCAGGCATCATGACTGGCGGATCCGCTCTCTGGAGGGTTACATAAACAGTTGACAGAAACATAAACAGATTTTTCTAAGGGAAATTATTTTGTGTGTATTCTTAGGGAACTTTAATTTCCTTTTTGCTCTCGGAAAAGTTTATATTTGACATTGAGTTTTGAGAGTTTATGCGGCACACGATTTGGAAGTCTATCAGTCCGTCCAGCCTGTCAATATTTTGAGGGGCTCCCATCAGCTCCGCTGGCACTTCAGAGGGATCCTGTTTCCTTTGGAGGAGGTGATGGCGGCAGGCGTGTGCTTTGTACATTATTAGCGTCTGCTGCTGCGCCTACTACGCATCCACAACACCTTGTTTGTAATTCTGGGGAAGGGGAGGGATGTGGGGATCTTTCATCATCACCATCATCAACTCTTCAAGAGTGAGATGGGGACTCCTTCTGCCTTCGGAAGATGTAAAGGTAAAGTGCGAGAATTATATGGGAGCGATGACGGGAGTGGGATTGGACTGGATAGTTGAAGGAAGAGGGGCGGGGGGTGGGTGGGTAGAGCGCTCCTATAAAATATGAGTCAGTGATCGACGGGAATGAGACAATGGGATGAATTGGAGAAGGATGGCGCGAGATGGAAGGGCGCGGGAGAGTGAGTGGAGTAGTGAGAGAAGGACCTCCACCTGCGTCTCATAAGTCTCCAGCAGAGAGTCGTTCATTCCTTTCATTTATTCAGGAGTGCATGGAAGCGTCCGCCCAGCTCATCTCCGCTATACTGGCAGGCAGAAACACACACACACACACACACACACGTACAAATGCATGCTCAAAACGCTCATCACCCGCATTCTGCAACGTCACTCGTCGGCACTGCTTTATTCTAGCCCTCTCACTGCTACTTCATCCCATTGTTCAAGATCTCATTGAAAGTTAGCCTATTCCCTCCGTCCCCTCCACCTTCCACTGTGCGTCAGCTCCTTCATTATTGATTCAGTTGGTCACTGGGTTATGCAATTCATGGTGCATCCCTTAAGGTGTCTTCCCCGGACTTCCATTAGATTTATCTCTGGAGTGGAATTACAAATCTGGAAAATCTTACAAATCAAGGATGGTGTGACCTCGTTGCGAATGCGGCTTCCCCTATGCGTCTCTCTTGTATGCTCATCCTGTACAAAGTGTTTGCACTCCCCCGCAAGGGCACACGCACACTTACGCTCGTAACAAGGTGAAGTGTGAGGTACAGGGTGAGTAACCGAGATCAAGTTCTGCTGGGTTTTCAGGGATTTTCTGTCGTACTCGCTCCTTTTAAATATTTTCGTGGGCAACTTTGAGGAGGACTCACAGGATGAGATTGCTATTATTAAAACTTGTTAAAAACTGACAGAAATTGATCTTTTGGAAAATTTTCACTTGCGGATATGTGGGCAAACAGGGACATTCACTATGATAGGCTAGTGTGGCACTCTGTAATTACAGATAGACGCACACGCTCGTATGTACCCGAATATACGCACACTCATATGAAGAACCGCAGGCACACAGGATGGCGTATGCTGTACTACACACACGTGCAAACAGGACCGCATAAGTACGCACATAGTAAGCGGCACACACACGAGCACATATAAATATCCACACACACACAAACGCACACGAGCACATATAAATAACCACACACACACACAAATGCCTGTAAAGACCCGTATTCACGCACAGTCACAAGTATCCGCAGATTTAAGTACAAACATAATTAGACATCCGCAAATGCAGAATCACCAACACACAGGCATACATAAGCAAGCTCACGGAGATCCACGCAAACGGGCACGCACATGCGTTTACACAGACTTCAACGGACACACGCAACTACTATTACATACTCGCTGGTGCAAACCCACACATACACACACACACACAAACACAGACATACACATGCTATGCACACACACACACACAAACACAGACATACACATGCATGCACACACACACACACAAACACAGACATACACGTGCATGCACACACACACACACACACGCAGCGAACGTTCTCGGAATCACCGAGAACTCCTACCCCATGGCGTGCATGCTGCTGCAGAATGGAGGAGAGTGACTGTAAAAGTGTGAGGGGAAATATTATTGTGAGGGAAAAATGAAAAATGACATCGTACTTTATTATTTTAACGACGTGAGCCATGTTGAAATCGGTGACACGATAAATATTTCAAAGATTTGTTACGGTACTGGAGCCGTCGGCGACCCTCCCAATTTCCTCGCGAGATTTATGTGATGTTTTGATTTGAAGCGGGATGTGAAGGGTGAAAAAAGTATTTGCCTCGGTTTTTACTATTTGTTCCGATTCGACTCGAATCACTGCGCATCTTTTCTCCCTATCATCCTTGTCGTCGCCGTTCTTGTCATCGTCACATAGGGCTAATACAACAGTCGCAACAACAACAACAACAACAACAACAGCAGCAGCAACATCAACAACAAGAGCAATGGAAATAGCCCTACTAACAACAACGAGGACGTAGGAGCCCCGGATAAATACCACAATAAAGTTGAATTTTTTGTTGTGCTGACAGAATTTTCAGTCCCTATCATCACATTGTCTGTCTACTACGACTACTAGTGTGTGTGTGTGTGTGTGTGTGTGTCAGGACGACACATATGTGCCATCACCACCACCATCATTCTGAGATGGGTAAAGAGGTGTCCCACATTCACCCGGATTCCCGCACCGCACACACCACAGTTTCCGGGACACTACAGTGAGTGATCGTAAAAAGTCGGTTATGAGCGTCATTTTCCATTTGAATTTCATCCAGCGGAATTTCATCGAGATCCTTCATCTGTCTTTTTATTACTACTCACAGCTCACATACTGATTCACTCCGTACACCCATGCACACACAGCACGGCTCCTGATCATTTCTCTTACATTTTAGCCGGAACCACGTGACACTTTCCTCGTGACAATTTCTCCCGGGTGGTCCGCCCCTATGGATCCCTCTCAAGTACAAGCTAATAATAATGCAGGTTTTATGCCAACCGCCTCCAAACTCTCTGTGAACCAATGCACTGTTGGGAGGAAATGCGGGATTTTAGTGAGAAATTATTATGACCAAAGGATTACAGCAGTGGCGGAGAGGATCCCCCTCATTCATTTATTTATAACGAGCACAGTAGCTATGGTGGAAAATTCTTTTGTGACGTTGCGGCGGCGTAAGTGGGATTGTCCTCCTTTTTTAATATGTATAATTCATGGGGGGATGTACATGCGTCTGTGTTTGTGTGTGTGTGTGTACATATGTGTGTGTGTCTCTGCCCAGAGTACTGTTTAAAAATTGCTTCCCGGGTTCATCCTGTCGTGTGCTTATTTGTCACCGATGGGCCCACACATGTGTCATACCACACAGACACACACACAGTATCTCCGTTCGCTCGTATATGTGTGTCCCCACTTTGTCAACTTCACACACAAGTCTCATCATTTGTACAATTTTACCCTTCCGACACGCACGTACGGAAGGACCCATATAACTTCCCTGCTGTACCCACTGAACCCTCCCCAGTACGCTTCTGCCGTCCATATAATTTGAGAAGATATCGAGAGACCCTTTCGGGTTTCAAATTTATTTATGTTACAAATTTTTTTTATAAATCTCAATGCGGGGAGTGCTATGGGAGGGTGGACAAGTTGGAAATTATGACTCTCATATATGTACCCCTTGACATTTGAGGGAGATTTACCCGGGTTCAGTGGTCTGTCTGGTGGCACGCCTATATGCCGAAGGGAAACATTATTGGCCGTCTTTGACGAGTGAGCAGAGTTCCGACCTCTCGGATTAAACTTTTGGATGCTCCACGATTCGGAAGATCTACAGAGACCAATGGGGTCACTTCATTACAATGGTCTAAAAATTTTAATGCCTATAACAGCTATCTGCTACACGTACAGATGTTGTCATACAGACCGGCGCGGGGTCGCTGTATCGAAGTTTTACTGCAAAGTGAGTCAAATGTGGATCCCATGCGGGTGTGGATATGTCACCCCACCCACTTTTGAGGGGGTAAGTACAAAGCACTATAAGGAGACATATGCAAGGGACAGGAGGTTGGACGATTTGAAATTTGTGAATCTAAAAAAATGGGATTACTTTACTAGATTTATAGTTGTTTGGGAAGCCGGGCTTATTATCATGCCGGTGGTGGTGGTGGATGCCTATGTGGGTGCTGGAAGTAATGGGCGGAGAGGGCCTCTACGGGCGCTCACATATGGAGGAGTGGAGGAGATTTTTTTTTTATTTATATTTTATGCATATGACCATGTTTACTGTCACCGGGAATTTTCACAACAGTCCCTCTCTCGCGGAGGCTGGGCCGTTTTAAATTTTAAATGCACTTTATTTCCCCACGGCATGATTTGCTCCGAATTGAAGTTTACAATGCAACCCGCCCCACCCCCATCCTCCCATTTTGCCCACTACTACCCGGGCTACTTAGGCTGGCTCCCAGCTAAAAGTCCGCTATTGCATTATTATTACAAAAATCCACTTGGTCGTAAAAGCGGAGGTGAACGCACATGCACACACAAACACACATGCACACACTCACACATATGAGAGTCAACGGATGGTTCCTCTTTTAAAAAATCCTCAACCGTACAATAAATCCTGATTTTTTTTTCAGACAGAGGAAATAAAAATAAAATGGGAAAGCTCAGAGTGACATCGTCGAGGTCGGGGTGGAGGGCCAATTTAAAAATTTTGAACGGGGCGGTCGTCATAAATAACAAATGATAAAGTTTGAGAATGACGTTACTTGGGAAAAAATTCCTTTATGAAAATATCTTTGGCCAACTGCTTGTATTATGGATTTGCGGACTAAATATTTCAGTCATTTACATTCTTCTTTACCTGACTAGTCAGGCGGTCTTTGTATCTGTATGCGTCATTGTTTTGTGTGCGTGTGTGTGTGTGTGTCTGCGTGTGCGCGCACCTGTGAGCGTGTTTGAATGTGTGTGTGTGTGTGAAACAAAATATCATAATGAGGAAGATTGTGACTCTGTCACTGTACATGATGTGTGTCGGGGTGTACATGTTTAATCTGTAATTTGCGTAAAATCCAAGTAAAGGTCTAAATCATTTGTCGTTGACAGCCACGTCCAAAAATTGAGTGTTCCGAGAGGAAAACATTTCCAAAAGACCTCTCCAGTCGCGTGTCCCGCTGACAGGTTACACTCTAACTCATATGCCGGCTCTGTAATTGGCCATATGTACTGATGCTACATGCCATAATGGGATTCTCCTCTCGATGACCCTCAACAAGAGTATTCCTACGCATGGAAGGCTGTCATATGCTGGTCCCTCAATTCTTTTTTTTTTTTTGCGGATGCCGCTTTTGCTGTAGAATGAGCGGAATGATGCGTGAACAATTTATCAGTGCCTTTGGTCAGCCTGCGTGTCAAACATGGGCCAAAAATCTCATTGTCAAGGTCAGCATCTTTAAGAAGCTCTCATGAATCTCTGTGAAAGATCCCGATGAAATGTTCTGTCACATCCCACCAAATCGACGTCCCACTTGCAAAATTACCGCATTTGATCCATTTGGACGCTCATAATTGTCATGTGTGGAGGGAATGGAAAACATATTCAGGGCTAGCTGCTGCGCTGGACTTGTACTGCAGTGCATATCCGGAATTTCTTATACTTCCGTGCAGCCATATTGGAGGCCACCGGGAGGGCCTATCTGTTTTTTTTAGTCCAGGAAGGGACTCTCTTCTTGGATCAATGCAAAACAAACTGAAGCAGGGCTCAAAAATTTCCTAGGGGTGGTGTATATGAAGGGTCGGTGGGATGAGGAGGAGCTATTAATCATGCTCTAACCATTATGTATTGCTCACGGTGGCATGTCAACTGGCGGAAATTGTAATTACGGTCAGAAATAGAGGAAAAGCCTTTCCATTCTGGATTCCCACAGGGCAGCGGAGGAGCTCACATCATATATATATATATATATATATATAACAGAATAATATGGTGGCAGTCGTAGTAGCAGAGTGGGGTTGGTTTGTGGTGATGGCATGGTGTGGAAAAAGTGTGGAAAAAGCTATTATGAGGGACGATGGCGTGGCGTGGCGGCGGCGGCGGCGGCGGCGGAGGTGATGGTGGTAGTCATCGTCGTCGTCGTTGTTGTTGTCGTCGTCATGGTTGTGTTAACGCATCTCCCACGTACTCTGTGTATACGAGCAGAATAAATTGACGTCACGGTAATTAATGGTAAAAAATTGTTCACAATCTAAAATGACAACCAATGAATATAAATGGTGGGATGATATATGGTCCTTACCACTCTCTTTCTCTCTCTCTCTCTCTCTGAAGCCGGACGAGTCGGCTGTCTTGGTCTATAGTATGGCGGGTTATATGGTTGGCTTCGTCATATAGGAACGGCATGGATACGACGACGGCTATCCTCACCATTATCCTCTTATGCCCCCTTCCATGATCCTTTCCCATCTCCCGTCAATCCTTTTTCCTGTCACAAATCCATATGGCAAATCCATTATGAACCCCCTCCTCGGCCGGAGTCCTATATAAAACTGTATCATCCGCTCTGTGGGAACAAGCAGTAGATGGATAGATATAGTATGGAGCTTATGTACGTAACCTCCGCCCAAGTAAATTCCTATATGACTCTGTAGTCATTCCGAAATTTTTACAAGGAGAGTACACATCGGCGGTGGTGATGATGGCGGCGGTGTTTTTATTGGCCCACCCTGATGGTATGCCCGATGGGTGCCAAAATTTATTATGTGCTCCTCATCTCTCTCGCCTATCCTCTCCTCTCGGCTGAATATTTGCACTCGGTGCGGTGAGTGAGAGTGAGAGCCTTGTCTCTCATATGACTAACTGCCTCCCTATGCCTGCCAACTGACTCTTGTCTCGCACATTGAAAAATCTTTAAGGACCTGGCGTGCTGTTCCTGTCGTAACGCCCCTGTACCTGTCAGTCAGCGAGGAAACAGCCCAGTCATCGCTGTCATCCTCACACACTTATATATGTACATATATATATATATATACATTGCATACATGTATATGTATATATTTATATCCACCCCGCATACAGGGACGCATGGACACATAGGCATGCATTGCACAGTACGGAGTTGAAGGGAAACCGCGGTGTAATGCTGACTCGTCTCACTACTGATTCAGAGTGAAAGTTAGACAGGTCCAGGTTGAGGAGTCCGGGCGGTTGATGTGGCCGTTTACCAACTTGCCTTTTTACCAAGTTGCGAGGATCACAGTTAATGGATGGACACTTGTGTGGACAGGCTACGAGGGATTCGCGTGCATCGTCGGAGGACTTGTATAGCATATGTGACGGTTCGCTGGGTGTTTTACATTAATATGGAGGAAATCTAGCTGTCAGCAGGAGCGGAACACACACGTGGGGCAACGACGACGACGAGTTTGTTGTTTAAAGACGGATGATATATCCATGTGATAATTTCAAGCGTATCTATTATGAGGCCAATTAATCATTGGATTCGTTTTGGTTTCCATTTTCCCTTTTCTACCTTCCCCTTCTGACTTTGTGCGAGTCTCTGTGCGTTTATGTGGTGTGTATGTGTGTGTGTGTTTGTGTGTGTGTATTTTTGACGCACGCAGCCGGCTGCGTTTTCAGCACACCCCTTAATTTTTCCACAGAGAGTTTGCATATGATGTATATATAATGTATAACTTTAGGGTAATTTCCGTGTGCGCATTATTTCTTGTGTGACACAAACTCCTGGTGGTGGGTAGTAGTAGTAGTAGTAGTAATGATAATAATAATAATAGTTCTAGTAGTCATTAGCATCATTACCAACGCCATCCAAGTCTATTCATCCTGTAATTGTGTGTACATTTACCCAAGCTGGGCATGACGCTATGACTATGCTCACAAATTTGTCCCTGTCAAGTCGACGGGGGTGGAAGGGCACACGTGACCCGTGGTCCATTGTTTGACCATAGTAGCTCTGTCACATATGAGAATGATAAATTTCCATGTGTGTCCGTTAACATTGGTGAATATTTACAGAGCACGTGTGGATAGCATTTGGAAGGTGCAAGTCATTCTCATTGTGAGTGTAATTATAATGCACAAGATGCAAAGTGTCGTGGCAGTGTGTTTTTGGTGTGTTTGTGTGTGTGTGTGTGGATACTGGGGAATATCCTTGAAGTTCGCCCCCATCATAACAGATGAGTTTTGGAGGGTGTGTGTGTGTGTGTGTGTGTATGTGTGAGTGTGCAGGGAAAGAGACCAAGATTCTATGCCTCACTTTCATTAGATTCATCATCATCCGTATCGTCCCCGGGTTGTTATGCATGAGTGCGAGAGGGAGAGAGTATTATCATGATGATGTGTGAGGGGTATAAGAGCATGTATTTGTATTGCGAGCGAATCATTTGTTGGATTGTGTAAGTGGGAATGAAAAGGGCTATGAGGCAGCCACCTTCCATCCATACTTCCTTCACGCTCCGTCCTTTGTATAAATGATGATGAATGAGGTGCGAACATTAATCTAGCACAGCCTCCAAAGACACTCTCAATTCGTCTGTGTGTTGGCGCCGACACATAACAACTGACTGCTGCATGAGCAACTGCAACGTGAGGCGGAGAACCGCACACGGCAGTTCTGTAGTGTTATAGCTTCCGATGAACAATATACGCCACACACACGGCATGAATATGTACATCGAGCCACCATTTCCGTCCAAACGAAAAGGTGCACACAGGAGTGGATCCACACATGTGGGATCGTAACTCCATGTGCTAGCCGTACCGCGTGCACAGACACACAGGCACATGCATGCATCGACAGCTTTGCCTGGTCATATCTGTGCATCCTGCCGTATTAAAACAGATACAATGGTGCACAGTGACACACAAACAAAATAAGGAGTGCACATTGACACACAAAA
>WJFA01003723.1:0-12162 GCA_009870155.1 Pseudobourletiella spinata | reverse complement strand
CGAGCATACGTATCGCATCACAAATGCGCCATCTTGATACGAAGAAAGAACGTATCGTATCCGTATCCGTATCAGTATCACCTCAAATACGGATACCGTATCCGCATCTGCCCAGCCCTAGTGACAGGCTGATAAGAGTTGACAAGAGTTTTTTTCTTATTATTATTGGAACAAGTAATAAAGCCTGTCGTCGTCGTCGTCATTGTGTTCGTCCTTCCCGGCAAGGAAAGTTTTTGGGATTTGCACATCATTGGTTGTGGGGACTGGCTTTTGCTGTGGGGGATTGGAGTGGAGATATAATTGGAAGAATTTTAATTTGTTCCTACATTGCGGAATCGTTGCGGTGGAGTGCATCAGTACGCAGCTGTTGTTTGGCGGAGGGTTCGCTCCAAATAGGAGTGATTTTAAATCTCCCGCCTTATGAGCTTGCTCCTACTAGCCTGTGATAATCTCAATTAGGATTGAGTGACAGATTCTCGGATTTGTGGAGATTTGCATCTGAGAGTGTCTTTGTGCATGTGCTTGTGTGTGTGTGTGTGTGTGTGTGTTTGTGTGTTTATACGTGGAAATTCCCTGATTTTAATAAACGTGGAGGAACATGCCTTGTGTGTCCTGCTCGGGTGATGTCGTCATTTCGGGGAGGTAAATTTCAAATCATTTGGTTTTCCATTATGAACGCAAAGATTCCACGTTCGCCATTCATCAAAAAACATCCTTTGCCTCCTATTATTACACTTCCTTCTCAATACGGTACTGAAGAGATGAGCCTGATTGAATCATCATGTGTTAGTCAGTTAGTCAGTCAGTGTGAGAACGAGAGCCAGTTTTCCCTTTCCCGCCGCTCCATTCAAATCCAACGGCGTTCGGATTTCCTCATGCATACATGCAGCAGCCGCCGCAGTGGTGTGGTTGGACGGAAGAGACTGTGGAGGAGATACTGTATGTAGGACAAGTATGTATATATAGATGGTCGAGTACAAAGAGCTGCACTTTGGATGGGACATTTTGCACATGCACAAGCGTTCGCAATGAATGGACTGACTGGAATGTGGTGGAGCCGGGCTAGTACACTGCTGTGGGCGCGCAAATCTTTTCACTTGTGTCCCCTGCCCAATTGTATAGTGTGTAATACTGTTGATGTCGTATAGCGTTTCCCACCAAATTGTGTTGGATTCAAATTGGTGATTCCGATTGATTTGATCCCTTGATTGGATCCCACAGCATAGTAGGGTGATAGAAATTCATGATAATAGATCCAGTGGAGAAATCCGGAAGAGTGCGGATTTGGTGACATTGGATCCAGGGAAGTTTCTATGGGTTTTTTTGTGAACAGCAGATGCGGAATGAAATCATATGAGGATTGATTGGGGTCTGTGTGTGTGTATTTGGTTATTTGTGGAGGAAACGGATGTATTTAGCGCTTGCGGGGGCGGTGAAGCTGTGCAAGTCCTCCGGCTCCTGTCTACGGCAGTATTCTTTGTCTCACGGTATATTGTGTGTACTGACTGAGTATGTGTGTGTCTTTGTTGATGTATATTGCTGGTTATGGTGAGCGCCTGCGAGCATAGAGTGTGCGACTGTGAGGAGTCATAATGGGTAGGTGATGATGATGACAATTTAAATGATAATGAAAAGTGTAATCCTTGAAGACTAATGTATGAGTTATTATTTAAGAGGAAAAATCCTTGCGTGGAAGTGTTCAATAGGATATTTGCTTTGTTGAGCCTCTACGCAGTCCTTACAACTTGCTGTACGGTTGGTGATAATCAGCCTGCTGTATCCTTATCATATCCTCCCTTGATGTTATTATTGAGGGGTACAGCTCAGGTGGGTGCTTGGTTGTGTGCGTGCGTGTGTACAGAGAGTTTGTTGAGTCGTTGTGAGGGAGCAGAAGCCTTGCCATAATCCATAAAGTCTATACACGGATGGTTGGATGAGGTGTGGACTGTGGACTTATACTCACTGACTGCCTGCCTGCCTGCCTGTCTGTCTGTCTCCCTGTCTGCCTGACTGCCTGCATTTAGTTTGGATGGATGGGGTGGGCATATGTGCCTAATGAATAATAGGAAGCTGACTAGAGCGTACTGACTACTGACTGTGAGGATAACTCTGGTGGTTTTGCCGCCGTGGAGTCTTCCGTTCCCTGTGAGTTTGTTTGTGTGTGTGTGTGTGTGTGTGTGTGTGTGTGTGTGTGTGTGTGTGTGTATGTATGTGTTGTGAGTGACAGGCTGTGAGTTGATGACGAGAGATGTAGAAACTAGATTAGGTCTTCTGGATGAGCGTTTATTAGCGTTAGGAAGTGCTCACCTAACTGTTTACTTATTTATTTATTTGGTATATCCAGTCAAGTACTGGTAGCGAGTCTGCAGTGGTTGGAAATGGCGGTATTTTACTATATGTGAGTGGAGCGGGCTTGTTATCCGGATGGAACTCCATCTAGGTTCCGGAGTAGTTTCCCCACATTGGGGGCCAAAGGGCTATGAAGTGAAATGGAACGTGGAGTTGGTTGGATCAGGGTATGGAGTACGTGTGGAGAATATGTGTGGGTGTGTGTTGGGACCTGAGTTTTCCGGGAGAACCATTCTTTGTGGGCTATGGGATGGATGATGGGTAGACAGGGAGATGGTTACAGAGAGAGAGAGAGAGATGGAGATAGACGTGATGGATGGATGGGTGGATGGATGAATAATGAAAGCGTTTTGGTTCTTGTTTCCTTCCAGGTCCCAGTGTCGAGCGGTTCTAGGAGGAAGTTCAGCCCGCACTTGTACAAATTCTGGGTGTCCTTCAGCGATTTCCCAGTTGAACACCCGAGCCCTAGGAGGACCCCATCATTTGGTCCACATCGCACACCCCCAGCATCATCATCATCATCACCATCCTCAGCATCCGCTTAGCTACATCAACGCTGCCGGTAATTTAGGGAACCTTCAAGTTCAGCAGCAGCAACAACAACAACAACAGCAACAGCAGCAGCAGTTACTCCATCATCACCAGCAGCAACAGCAACAGCAGCTCCATCAGCACCACCACCACCACCACCACCCCCAGCATCATCACTTACACGGGACGAACGGAAGTAATAATTGTGTGAGTCAGTCAGCTGCAGCCGTGGTTGCAGCCGCAGCAAATACCGCGGCGACAGCAGGTCTACTCGGAGCGGGAGGAGGAGGCGGAGGGAATACCGGTTCGGCGGGGCCAGCCTTGGCGGAGGGAGGTTCCGCAGTAGGGTTCCGACTCTGTGATCGCCACTTGTCCGTGGGACCCGGAGGGGCCGGACTCGCATCCTCGGCTCCCGTCAGTCTCACCCCAATCTTCTCCTCGTCCAGGTCCTCCCTGCCTTACTATACTCGCGGTGGCCATAAATTCCTTCGCAGTCGATCAAGGCACCGTGGAATGAGCATGGGTCAGAAGGTCTCAGGTGAGTGGGGAGTCCGTTCTGCGTTTGACTATTGTGTTTGCAATCGTGCAAGTGTGAGGCGGGGAATTTTAATTTCGTGATTATTTTGGTTGTTGCAGTCGGAGGAGGCAAAGCAGGTGAACGAGTGGTAACCACGAGGACACCTGGCCCTCGGGATCTTGCCGAGGAACCGGTCCTTCCCCCCAGGCTTGACATGCTCCTTGACATGCCTGCCGCCCTCAAGGAAGTCCAGTTAAAGTACGCTTGGAACTCGGAGGATCGATCACTAAATATTTTTGTTAAGGTAAGTGGGAAACTTTTGTGTGACATGTTGAGGAGTTGAGCCTGGAATGCTTACATAATGCTGCCCTGTGTTGTGAATTTGCCAGGAGGATGACAAGCTGACATTCCACCGGCATCCCGTAGCCCAAAGTACGGACTGTATTCGTGGAAAGACTGGCTTTACGAGGGGACTTCATGTGTGGGAGATCCATTGGTCGACCCGTCAACGTGGGACGCACGCAGTGGTCGGGGTAGCTACTCAAGATGCTCCTCTCAACTCCGTCGGTTATCAAGTGAGTCCTGTGATGATAGGGATGGATAGCACGGACCAGCTCCGTCCCACCCTGCGCTTCTCCCAATGTGTTTAATGATTTAACTCGTCCTTCCTCTCTGTTTCTTCTACTACTTGCAGAGTTTAGTGGGAAGCAACGATCAGTCGTGGGGATGGGATTTAGGGCGCAATAAATTATATCATGATAGTAAAAATACGACGTCAGGTACCACGTACCCAGCTTTACTCAAGCCCGATGAGAATTTCCACGTTCCAGACACGTTCTTAGGTATGTCCGGCTCGGCTCATTTGCTACTACGTCTTTGGCTCATATAGCTTTTAGTTGCCCGGATCGATTTCTAATGATGATGCCGTATCCCTTTTGATTCCTTCCATCCAGTTGTGCTAGATATGGACGAGGGGACGTTAGCATTTGTGGTGGACGGTCAGTATCTCGGCGTTGCCTTCCGCGGGTTAAAGTCCAAAAAGTTATTCCCCATCGTGTCCGCCGTGTGGGGCCACTGTGAAATCACCATGAAATACATCGGGGGTCTTGATCGTAAGTTTATGATGATGATCCTGATGATTATGATGATTCTGGATGGTATCCCGGAAGGGATTTGTGACCCTGGGATGAAAGCTAATGATGTTTTGTTTTATATTTTTTGCCACAGCTGAGCCTCTGCCCTTAATGTTTCTGTGCCGCCGTGTTATTCGACAATGCATGGGTAAAGAAAGACTGCATCGAATTAATGATCTTAATCTACCTCCAGCTATTCGAGATTACCTTTTATACAAGTAAGTTGAGATGAACACATGTTGGTGGTGGGACGCGGGGGAAATTTGCGCATTCCTCGAGCAGATCTCCAGTTTTGACAAGGGCCATGCTGACAGCTTTCTTTTTTTCTTTTCGTTTTCAAGGGACCGGCGGTAACCTCGTGGGACTCGGAATTGAGTCGTAGTAAAAGTAACAAAATTCAATTTTGAGAGACAGAGAGAACATTCTTCGGTTGTTGAAGGGAGGAAGGGAGGAAAATATGATGGAAGGTACATCACATCGACGGGACATGGGAAAGTGTCGTCACGCAGCCATATTGAACTTGTATAATCTTCTTTGAGTCGAATCTGAACTTTCTCGTGTTTTTTAAAAGCATTACCGAGGCCACCTTCAACCACCCGCTCCCCCCCCCACTCAAAGCCACACATATGATAATGGATCAGCGGAGGGAATGTTCTTTACCGACATTTGTTCAATGTGTTCCGCTGCTGTTGTTGTTTTTTTCTTTTGCTTTGTCTCAACGGATATTTTTTGAGTGCAGTGCGGCGGATGGATATTATGTACATATATATATGCATACATATGCAGTTTTTAAAATTTTCCTGAAGAGGATGGTGGAGGATCCGACGACGGACGGACATGTGATTTTTACCACCTCCGAAGCCCTCCCGGAACAATAACAATCTGTCTTTCGCTCCCTCACACACACTCACAGCGTCGCTCAGCTCAGCTCGGTCATTACTGCTATACAACTCCCGCCGCGGCCCACCTCCTCTTATTGTTGCTCTCCTCCGGAGGATCGCCTTCAACTCAAGTCATGCAATCAAAGAGCTTGTGGAAATCCCAGTTGTAGGTGTGTACTATGTGTGATGGTGGTGAAGGCCATTGTAGTCTGGAGCACCTGAAACAGTCACCGATCCACCGTCCTAAAACCATGTATAGGAGTGTGGGATGATGAGTCTGCTGTGGATGATCCTCCACTGCTGTGTTTTAGCAGCGCATTGTTCCTGTCATCGTGAGAGGGAATCAACTGTAGCTGTGTTTCCGTGGTGTGTATGTATGTGTGTTTGTGTGGGTGTATGTGTGCGTGCGTTGAGTATGTCTGTGGACGTATGGAAATCCAGAAAATTGGAATAGTTTTTTTATACTTTTCTTCCTTTTTGTTGTCGCCTAGAACGTATGTTAAAATTATGTATATGCATACAATGTCGTCCTCGTCATCGTTTTCTCTCGATTCACGTGTAAAGTATGCATGCAAACGTACATATTGTAATGTATCTTCATGCATCTCTTTTTTCTTAAAGAATCTGACAAACTTGTTGGTTGGTGAATAACAAGTAAAGCTGCGTAAGAGTTTTATAATTTTAAGCATCCAATATTGTTTTAATTATTTTGAGCATGATTATCCTACGATTGTGCTACATATATCATCCCTTTTAATAATGATATAAGTAAGAGAGGACAAAAACAAATGTTGTGTGACACTATAGTAGTGTAGTCAGATGGAAGAATATGTTTCTCAAGGGTGGATCGGAGCTCATGTTGTTGTGAGTGATGGAATTCGGACTCGGAGGTCCACATATCATGAGCTCCGATCCCCCTTGCTCCCTGACTCAGGGTCCAACCTCAGCAGTTGTGTTGTGGAGGAGGTGAAAACGAAGGTGGCTGGTGAGGAGGAAGATTTTTGTGAGATGCGCACGACATTATTTTTCACGGGCAATTGGAATTGTCAGTGAATTTGTGGAATTTTTCAACTCGGTGTATCTGCTTCGGGCCTTTGAACAGAGAGGAATGAGCCGGTTGACGATGAGCCGCCGGCATAGAGAGTGTGCCTGCCAATGCCCAGTTCAGCTCCCTCCTCCATCACCTCGTAATGACCGCTGCACGAAGCGGCTGCACTACTCAGCTCCCGTTCTAGCTCTTAAGTTACTCAACTCCGCGTGTGTACTTTCCTGGTGACTCATGTCCTATTACATGTGTAAAATATCGACTGATGGTGACCCGTTTCGGACGACCACGCGACACTCGACGGTGGGAACCGCACTATAATAATTAGCTTGTAGTAACTCCCGAATCATGTAACAGTGACCTTGCTTTGGTTCTGATCCACTCCCCCCCCCCAACCCACCACACTTCCTACGGCACTACTTTTACTATGACAGGAGAAAGTCGGTATGCATTGGCATTTGAGTTGTTGGAGTAGTACATTTATATTTATATGGTGTTTGTTTGAAATTTGAGGGGTGCATCCTGTCCATTCGTGTTTTTTGTGAACAAGAACTTTAGGATTCCTTGAGGATCGATGCGATAATTTGAGGAAAGGCAAGATTAGCTGTAATGATATGATATAGCTCTGTAACTGAGGAAACTGTTCTTAATAGTCATGATTCAAGACTGGCGTGAGAGGGGAGTGAAGAAGGCGGGGAGGGCATACACTTGGAGGCTCATATCCACCCGATGAATTCAGAACCACTTATCTTTGAGTCTTAAGTAATCTGGTTTTTTGTGCGTATTTTTGAGTTGTATCACGATGAATGTCATGCTGTAGAATTCCTATACATGTGTTAGTATAATAATATATGTTTCCAAAATACTATGCCGGCGGTATTTATCACTATACCAAAGTGGCTGAAACATGTTCAAGTACACAAGAAGAGCAAGTTCAAATTCGGCGGCTAATAGTTATAGTGTAATAATATGTGAAGTTATATGTACTACTATTATTGTTGTTATTATGATTTCAAAAGGGTTTCTGTCTCGTCCCTGTCCTGTGTAGTTCTATACATGATTTTTATTTTTGGTTCCACGCACTCAGATGTATTTGTAAGGGCTACCTTGTGGTTGTATTATTACTTTGATTATTATTATTATTATTATGATCAGTAGGATTATTGCTACTATAATTCGATCCGGAATCCTTCCATCAATTTAGGCTAACACCATGGCTTTACAGTTGTGAGGAGTGAGTATATTGGGGTTGAGGAAGCAAGAAGAACAATTATTATCATTGTAGTAATTATTATTGAAATACTGGGGCAATTACTGTAGAGATGAATATGTATATCTACTTATACCACCACCAAGAAGAACACCATGAGCAGGCTTAAAACCTTGTGTGTATGTTTGTGTGTGTGTGTGTGTGTGTGTTAGTGTCGTCCTCATTCATAGGTAAAACTCATGACTACGAATCCGTTTTGTATGGGAATCTAGGCAGTAAGAAACTCTAGATATGAGTGCATGTAGGATTAATAATAATGTGTATCACACCTGGAGCAATAGGGGTTTCATTTTCGTCCTTATTTTTTAAAAATCCAGTTTCAATATATATTTATATGTGGTAGAGAGGAATAAGAGGCGGGCACTGCGTTGAAGGGTTGAACTCTAGATCTAAGGATTGTTTGTGTGTAGAAGAGCGCCTAAGTTATATTCGTATTACTATGTAGGTGTACGGAGAGGTGACTACTATTGTTACTACCACTATACTACTCCTATGACTTATTGTGAGAGGATGAACTTGTCCACTCCCCTTGTACTCTTTATATATTTTCTCCTCCTTCCTGAGCCTCTTCTGACTGACAAGTGAGTGCAGAACTAGAAGTCGTCGTCTTACTCTCTCCTTTCCTCCTCATCTTCCTCTCCTTCTCCCGCTCCTGAGATTTTTGCAAAAACTACTTGCCTTTTTCAAAAGAAAAAAGTTAGGTTTTACTCGTTACATGATGTAATGATGAAAATGTCCTCCTCAATGCTACTTCTATGATGATGATGATGCTGCTGCTGCTGATTGCTACTACATATAACTTTCCGACTTTGCTCTGTCTGTGGTATGAAGAAAATTGAATTTTACACGTGTAACACAAAAAAAACGAACAACTGGAAATCTTGTGTGTTTAAAACTATTTTGACGAATCAAATGTAAGGAGGATTACTCATACTCGTGTAAACATAAATAAATATATTATTATTATTATTATTAGTATTACTCTACTGCATAGGGATTTTTAACTTGTCTCAAGAGGCCGATGACAATGTGTATATGGTAGGTAATTCATATTTATCTGATGAGGCAGTTGGATATTACTTGCTCATGTGTATATTAATGGTCAGAGTTCATATATGCTGTGCAGTGTGTATGTGCGCGGGCCTGTTTATGGATCTTCTGTCTGTATAAAGAACGTGGGCTTCGGGACGTTCCCATCTTTCCTTTGTGCGGATGACTATGACGACGACTACGCCGGTAGTGTAACGACGGAGAATTTATATCGATAAAGGATTTTTAGTGACGAACACAAGTTGTACTGTGTGGTTCAATTAATATGTTTGAGTAGTGGACTTCGCACGGTCCCGCCAATGACCATGCTCAAGCGCGGGGCATCATACATAATATGCAAGTAGTATTGTAATAATTGTTACACACATACACAGAGTGTCGTCAACATTATTGGCGAGGGAAATTATTTTGTGAAAAATAATTAGTAGCATTATTATGACTACGACGGAAAACACACATTATTATTATTATTATTATTATTATTATTATTATCGTGCCAGTAAAAAAAGCATGCATAAACTGAACTTGAATGGAAGCTGTTCTTTTGTCTTTGTCCCTCTCTTCTCTTGTCCAACTTGAAACCACTCCAGTCTATAATATACATATATATATAGAAATGAATAAATAAATATAAGTTTACAAGTAAGGAAAGATAGCCACTACGATAGATGTATGAATTTGTTCAACTTGTAATCTCCGTCTTGTAATCTTTGTGTAACAATAATAAATTGATTTTTAAAGGAAACCCGTACGGATTTTTCGGTTAGTAAACATTATTGATGAATTATCCGCTCGGAGCTGTATGAGCTAAGCTCCAAACGCATATTTACGGCAGTGTCTTTCACATGCTATGCTACTCCGGACGCATTTTACTCCACGGATTTTACTTTAAATTAAATTTCTTTGCTCCTCCAGACGCACAGTACTGCCCCGAATTTAGGGATCATTCGCAGTGTCCGGTTTCGGAGAAATGATCGGCAAGGATAATTTAGCCGCTTAGGTGAGCGAGTAGAGGTACAGTAAAGGCACATGGAATCAGATTGCCTTCGACTAGACAGGAAAGATAGTGATGAGCTGGGATGATGATGATGATGATGATGCACGGGGATGGAATGATGTGCTGAATTAATGCAAATATTGAGCGAATGACAACAACGACTGTCTATCCTCCCTCGGCTCGGCTGCTGTGAACATTTACGACCCTGATTTGTCCATTATGACAGAACAACAATAGACAAAGGGGGAGGGTAGAGAGGGTGTATACATTTGGGGACAGTAGGTTAGGGGTCTCCCACATGCTTTTCGCAACCTAATGCTGTAAAGGTGCCTTGAGAAGGAAAGTAAATGCTGTATATTCAGGGTGAATTAATAGAGTAGTTTGTTGCACGACAACTGACGTGCCATGCAGTTTTCAAGCCTATAAGGTACACGTGCCTCTCCACCCCGTAGAGATAGACGCGAAGCTTGATACTGGTTCTGACGGAGGGTGCATTATTTAGGACGTGACCAAACATTTTTAGCCTGAAGGGGAAGAAATTGGGAATACAACATGGATGGCTCATCACATTTTACCGCGAGTTTGTCTCATCGTATTGTGTGTTATTAATTCCGCGGACGTTCTCATCCCAGAATTCTGAGAACATGTTTAGGCTGGAGGAAGCGAGCTTAACGTGCGAAAGTTTGGGAAGCACTAACTAGTGTCACAGAATGCCTCAACTCTCACTCGTGATTCGTGTGCTTGCAGTTTTTGGTGAAGTGGTATAAATTGCTTGGTAAGAGACTTATTGGACTCTAGCGGCTAAGTATAATGACTACCTGAAGTAACCTGCAGGGCTTTTTGATGGTTCACACATTGGAGTTTGTATTGAACCATCGACGTTCAGAGTTGTGAACTGAAGAGCAGAGGTCGTTGCTGCATTGCCGTGGTGTAAGTGACGGATCATTGATTTCAGGTGGGATCGTAGAATTACTGAGGGATTCTGTCCTCTTCCCGAACCGTTAAATGTGTGGTAATTCTCAAGTTATAAAAAACAGAGATTAAAGACTAAAAAACAGTTTTCTCGGGACTATCATTCTTAAGAGCTGAAATATCTTGTTTTTATCTGATGATTTTTTCGACGACAGTGCAGATGGGAGATGCATTTTGAGTATTTTTATTATATTTTTACTGTATGATTTCGGATGCAAGCGCTATATGCAAATTCGACGATATTGATATTTCTTAAATGTTTGGTGGTATCCTTGCACAAATAATGCTTCAGACGGGATCACCTCATCGGCAGTGATGCTGAAATGTACTGTTACGTATTCCGGAGGAAGCAAGTCGATGGGCATGAATATTGACGTGCTTCCCAAGCCTATTTATTGAGTGGTTATGCTGAGTGAGTGAGAGTCATTTAAAATTACGACGAACCAATGGAGACAATATAGTTGAGTTTGAGCGTAGTATATATCGCACGCTGGATTAATGATCTATCTATCTATGGATGTGATAGGGCTAAAGTAATTTGCAAAAATACTGGTTTTGATGCATATTGCTTATTTGTCCACAAGGTCCACATTTTTCCAAGTCTACAAATGGAAACTCTTTTTGCTACTTTTTGTGTGCAGTTGTTGGAGCGCCGCAGGCTAAACTATCTTACTGGCGCCCTTTGCACGAAAACTGTGAGCTACTACTTATTTTCTTGGGAACGTGTTCATGTGCGATTGGGATTGCGATTAGTCAGTATTCCAGGATTTTCTCACTCTTTAACCCATTTTTCTCTCGTACTCTTACACTTCAGCAATTTCACAATTTCACAGACTAGACATTATCTGCCTAGAAGTTAGCGTACCTTAACTTTACGTATGAGCTGTTTTGGCCAACCGTATCACCGTTGTCTTCGAGTGTGGCGGTAATACTATGTAAAACCGTAAACATACACTTACATGGGGACATTTTCAGATGTCCGCGGCGCACAGCGCCGACACCCTATAAAGCGCATAGCTTTTCTATAAAAATTACCTCACAAAAATTACCTTCTTTCGGAGCGAAAAAGTGCCGCAGCAAATTTTTGTTCCGTGAGTCAATATGCGTAGTAATGGGTAGTCACTCAAAATTCAAAACCAGGAAATTATAATGGGATTTAACATAGCACGTAGCATAGCATGTGATCCATGGTAGGGATTATTGGTGCCCAAAAATTCCAACAACTCACGGGTTTTTCCCGCTGTTTACAGTAAGACGCATGCTTCCAAGATTGGACGCTAGGGCTAGAGGTTTGAATGAGTTGGTCTGCATCCTGCATAGGGGCCATCCATAAATATCGATAGCATGTTGGGGGTAGGGGGGGGTTCGAAAATTACATCGCTTGATATCCATAGGGGAGGGGGAGGGGGCTCAGTGA
>WJFA01003722.1:0-12163 GCA_009870155.1 Pseudobourletiella spinata | reverse complement strand
CCTAGCTAGCTGCAAAATAACTTCTAAAAATAATCGTAAATACCTCGGAAATCGTCTGTAAACACGCGAAGTGGCCAGTACTATACTCTGTCATAAACTACGGCTTTGGAAATCTCACTACTAACAGACTATTTGTACCATATTTACGACACGACACGTCGTAAAAATTAATCAATTCATGTCATTATTGCTAAATTAGAAGTTGGATAGAAGTTAAGATAGATCGATCATAACGAAACTATCAAAGTTTAGCATTTGCTATCGAAATTTGAATGAGCTCACAGATTTTCCTAATTGATCGTCTAGGAGGAAGTAATTCATAATTTTAAGTTTTTGAAAATTGAAAACAGCCATCATCCCGAAACACTGGCAACATGAGCTTCGTCACTTCTTACCTATCCATCCCATGCCGGCCATGATGAAGGTTTTCGTTCACAGCTCATATTGTATTACACTATACTACAGGATGTGTGCCTTCATCTTGTTCCGCCATCTTCCGATTCGTCAACCCTTGATCTGTAGGTAATTCCAAACTGTGCATCGGTAAATGATGGAATTTCGAGGCAATAAATGTAGTAAGGGAAACACAGCAAAAGCTATGAATAACATGGGGTAATAATATTTTATTATAAAATTTGTTCTTAAGAAACACTTCATTTTACTAAACTCGTCAACATTTCTGTGGCATAGCATCATAACTTGGAAATGGTCTAAAATTTCTCTACAAACTATATCAACATTCTTTGTGGAACATGAGTATTTTTTAATTTCTGAACGTATTTTATGTGCTCGAGCACTGAGACTGAATACTGAATGATGTATTCAACAATTTCAACAATTTCATGCTTTCCTTAACATCTCTTCTGCAGTCATTCTATAATCTGAGGAATTCTATGACATAACAGTAAATAGGATCTCTTCATCTCTGACTCCAACAACCGTATAATTATAGTAAGGTGTACTTGTTAATCTTAAGTTTAAGTACGTACACTTGTTCGGATAACAAACTAATGACAAGCATTAACAATAATCATCATAGTATTAATAATAATTTGGTAAACAGGTGCGTTATTTTTGGCAGGTGCTGTGCTGTTGAAACTCTTGAAGAAGAGCAAGGGTTGGTGCGTCATGCAATATAGGAAATGCGCGAGCGTGCATGTTTTGAGCAAACAGAAGGGGGCTGATGAGGATGGAACAAAATGGGGTGGGAGAGGGAGAATGAATCTGACGCGCTGATACTTGGTTCTTCTCTATATAGACTCCTGGGAGGAGAGTGGAGAAAGATTTTCAGACGGTGGTTTCCCTATCAATTCGGATGTACTCAACTGACTGGGCATCATATCAAGATATGGGGTCATGGGGATCCATCCTTTCGAGGCGGCGGTCCAGACTACTAACACGAATCCCATCCCCATTCTCTTTGAGCGAGTGCCCATTCAAGACTGTCCTTTTCAGAAACACACAGAGAATTACTAAACCGCAGCAAACGATGGCGGACACGATGGCTGCGGCGACAGGGATGTACACGGCGGGGGACATGAGCTGACTAATAGTTAACCAGAAGGAATCACAGGACTTCTCATCGGAGAGTGTTATGGGGCAGTGAACTTCTCCGTCACACCAGAGCTTGTCACTAATGCAAGCGTTTAACTCGGGGCAGTATGACTCGCAAATCTCCTTCTGAATGGACTCCCGCCTGTCATTTTGTTGGCTAGAAACGAGGTCATGGGTCTCGTACAACTTCTTCGAGGGATCCAAGGGTTCCGGAAAAGTTCCATTGCGGACGACAAATGGCTCCCCTCCGTTCATACCCTCCAGCGCAATCATCTTGCCGGTCCTGAGTCTTTCCATGTTGAGCAGAGCAACCTTCATTTTGGCAGACATTACTTCGAGCCACTGGAGCCGATAACTTCCCAATTCTCTCCCAATGAACTCAATGATGAACTTGGGCGGCGGGGACGGGTACAGTGGAGATTGGTACTGTTCAAAATCTTCGGAGAAAATTTCCACGATTTGGCCAGACTTCTTGGTCATTTGTTGAAGGTTAGACGCTGGACATATTTTATGTGTTCTTTTGTTGTTGCGGTCATAGATGAAGATGCGATTCTTCGTCGTCGGACACATGCGATTCTCAAATGAGGTGGAGATAAAGGAGCCAGGCTGATAACCGAGGGAGAAATTTTGTAAACTCCGGTTCCCAATCCTCCCGGCCCCCGCATCCACCATAGTGTACCCGGGTACACGGAGGTACAAGCTGTAACCTTCCCGGGCCTCAATAATCCAAGGATAATGCTCACACGTCGGCGGTTTGTCTTTCAGCCCATGGCTGAAAGAACTCTCTAGTGAAATCATCCCTGATTCCGTTCGCATGTAATGATTATCACCCCGGCAGCCGCCCGACTTGAGCTCGTACTCGAGGTAAACGAAGAAGTTTTCCGGTGAGTCCTGACTTTTCATGTTCTCTACCGAGAACTTCAAGTGGACCTTCCGTCCCAAGAACGCGAAGAAAAACATGGGGTTGTTCGACGAATTCCCACAGACACAATTCTCGTGAGAAGTCAGGTTCAAATTCGTCCAGATTTCCTCGTACAACCGGATCGATGCACTCGGACCAAAGAATACCCTCCCCTCATCCGACCCTCTCGTCTCGTTGCATACGAATCGACCCGTCTCAAAATCTGTCAGGGTATTACATGGCCGGTCACCGAAAGAAGAATTGAGGATCTTGAGGTGAAGACTTTCATATGACGGCAGGGTGAAGGTGTACATACAAGTGAGGTTCATCTTTCCACCGCGCCCAAAATCGAATACATTGTCACTCGTTCGGATGATCCCTCTATGAGACTTCATCTTGGCCAGGTTGAAGTGTCGATTGCAAGTCCCATCCGTTCCCGCATGACGGCGCACAAATTCGTAGTTGAACTGGTAGTGGAGGGGTCGCAGTGCTGTACCCTAAGAGTGAAACAAAATATTTCAAAATAATAGTACATTATCATGATTATCATCACCATCAGCTTCAACACGGTCCATTAAGTTGCTCACGGCCAAGGTGGCTTACCGCAGTATTAATCATAATGAAGCATAATTATCAAATTTGACAATGCCTCGTTTCCTCATTCTAGCTAATTTTCTAGCTAGATGTAAATTCACCCAATCGTCCTCACACATAATCCGTAGGCTCAAGCTGATAGCGTAAATCATAGCACACAGCAGGGCCTGAATTCACCCGCAATCCGTTAAACCTACCCCCAATGCTCCCCTCTCCAAACCAATAGATCCATCGTCGTCTTTGTTATCTTAATAAATTATTTATGGCCGCCCCCAGTGTCACACCAACAACAAGGCTTGGCTTCACTGTAACGGCTACCATAAAATTTAAAACAATCACTCATTTCTCATCCTTCAGCCTACGAACTATGCCACCAAAACCATCATCATCATCTCTCTCTCTTCCGTCTCTCACGCCTTAAGGAAACCCGTTCAACTGTGAGCCAATCTACTACGCTCCGAAGATTCTCCAGGGTAAACTAATAGGAAGAGAGGAGTATGACCACTACAACGCATACGCGGTATAAGTAAGCCACAATATTTTCCTTCGCATTTGAACTGTCACATAAATTTTCCCCGCTCTCTCTCTCCTTACCTCCATGAATTGTTGCTCAATAATGAGTCGGGACCCGGCGGAGATGTATGACTCGTTCGCCGTGCAGGCACGAACCAATCTCGTCTCGTTCTGAAGTGCTTTGTGGTCACACAATCGAGGGAGTTCGGTATCACAATACGTGGCCAGAAGGGCATTATTCCTCGTGTCAATTCCATCCCAAATCCGAAGTCGAGTTGTACAGTTGCCCTCATATTCCTTTGAGTCCTATAAATAAATAGACATACAGTCAGCTCCACGTACAACAATGCAATGGTAAACGCCACAATCATCCCTCTGATTCTACTCCGATTCTCCTCATTTAGTTAGTCTTAATAGTGTCAGTCAGCCTTCCAAAGTGGGATTTCCAACTTACTCCACCAGGACCAAGCACTTACCAGTTATTTTTAGTTACACTAACTATTCACTGGCATACAGTAAATCCAACACACAACGCTCACACATAACCCCCAATCCTACCTTAACTCAAAAATTAGATTTACACCAAAACTAAATACACGTGGAGCTTTTTCAAAGTAAACCGGGAAGCCATCTGTATTATGGTGCCCGATTTCGTACCTTTTCACGTGACATAATCATCCCATCAAGTAGTAAACTTTTTACCACATGCCAACCCAGGGGAATAAGAAATGGGAGCTTTGATGGTACAATGGCGATTCGCGCATAACTCCTGAGAGCCTTCACTAATTAACTTCATTTTTCTTCTAAAATGTGGAAGAGAATTAAACCGTATATGGGATATATTTCAAAATTTTTGCGATAGCCAGTACAGGTTTTTCGAAATCCCAAAACGAAGTTCACAATTCTGATTATTACTCAACACCTATCACTAAAATTTTTATAGATGTCCCAGAGAGTTTAGTTCTATACAATTTTAAAGAAAAATGAAGTTAATCGGTCAAGGTGCTCTTACGAGAGAATCGCGATTGGACCATTATAGCTGTCGTATCATAGACCCAAGCGCACTGACTGCGCATGGCAAAAAGTTGATTACGCCATGGAATGGTTATGTCATGGGAATAGGCACAAAATTGGACACCATGTTGCAGGTACCATCAGGTTTGCAATGAAAAAGCTCATGGCAAATCTTCTGAGACTCTGGTAATGTGAGAGATTACCCACAACAATAAGTTACATGTTACACACTAGCAGATTGGGACAACATGCAAATTTTAGAGGGCAAAAGCAGACTGTTTCTAGAAAATTCGCTGGCTTTTAGTTGAGTTCCCTATCGTCGTAGCCTTCCTCAGGAGGGGAATAATACTAAGTATAGCCTAGACTAGCGATTCAGTGTGCCAAGCTGAGCTGGATTATAGCCCAATTAACCAACTTGTAACTTTGTGCCATACTTATATGCTATTTATCATGTGTATTACTTCACCGTTGCGGTCTTACGATTACTTGTGAGCGCCTGCAAAAAGGACGTGACAGAGTAGCTGGATTAATCAGAGTCATGTGTGGCTGTGGGAAGCGGAAAGCAAAAGCCACCGTCCGTGCACGTACAGTAGTTCAAAATAGAAGATAAACCTGCGGCTAACCGCCCTTATTAGCTCTTATCTTCCTATCGTAGGAATTTAGATTATTATCATCCGCACAGAGGAGTCCAAGTCAACCCCGCACTAGAGCTCAGTATCGAGGATATAAGTAAGCAAGAGGAGATGGGCAAGTACTATTCAACTATAACCACGGCAAAGGCCGAGCTCGAATCCTTTGCAGCATGTGGAAGATCCTCTTCAGTTCTGTAGCCATGAAGAGGTGGAAGTTTGCTGATTTTTCTCACCAGCAGCTCCCCCCGCCAGTTTCGGACGGTAGACAAGGGGCAAAGAAAGTGAGGCACAAAGGTTGTGGGTAGAACGAAGGTGTTAGCGTACCTTTATGAGATCTCGACGGTACGCGACGAAATAAATCCAAATTGCCTCATGTTTGTTGCCTCGAAACTCGTAGCGACAGGTGGTGTTGGGAGGAATAGTGTGCCTTGGGCTGGACACCGTCCCTGTCTTCGCTGTGATCCAGTTACCCCCGTACTCTTGTGCTTGGAAGTCTGCACCCTCTCCTTCCTTCGAGCTGATAAACTGGAATGAGGTCAGTGGAAAGAGGCTGTTAGGGACTTGCAAAATTGCCTTTGGAACGGATGAAGGCAACAACAGTAGGGTTCAAGTCGGCACTACACTACTTCATTCAAAATGGATAATAAGAGCGGGAGAATCTATGGGAATGAGCTAGCAGCAACAGTACAAGATGGGAAAAAGAGAGAGAGAGAGAGAGAGAGGATCTCAAGAGGAAAATTCCTGTTTCCCGAACAATTAGCACAGAGTTAGAACTTACGATGAAGCTGCAATTATGGTGATTGCTGTAGTCTGCACTCTCCGAGTCCACAATGACGACGCCGACGTCGAGCTCAAATCCCCGCAGTGGGCTCGGGAAGGGGGCGGCCGGCTTGGGATCCAGTGGATTCCCAAATGCGGTGGAGTGAAACGCGACGAGAATCGCAGGACCAGAGGATGTTATCGGTGGGATATACGTGCCGCCGCAGAGCTTGAGCAAAACAGGGTCGTTCGTCGTCGTTCCGTCGTAAATAATCAAACTGTCTCTATCCCCTTGACAGTCCTCCCAGGCCAGGAAGGCGTCCATATTCGTAGACTGGTCCACCGTGTACGTGCCTCCCAAGCTGGACAGCGACTGCCGACCCGGTATCGATCTTAATTGAACTTTATGAGGTTTCATTTGGGTAACTTGAATGAGAACACGCTTGCACGGCGGTATTTCTCTCTGACGAACTGTGTAGTAACACGTTACATTACGAGGGTATAAACCCGGGTAATTCGGAGATTGAATTTTACACCGAGTTTTATGGCATGTGTCGAGCACCCGGGAGCAGTAGGTGTCGGGCACGAGAACCCCACGCTCGATGGGACTGTTTAAGAGTCCGTACCTTTTGAACAAAAGTACCCGTGAAAGCCTCATCAGCTCAACGCCTCACACATTTAACCCCCACATATGTATGCACACACACATACACATGCCATACAAGCACACAACGTACCCTCCTCTCAACATTTCACTTCCACCAACATCATAATCTCCCTCAAGCAAATCTTACCAAATGACCCGAACTCCCCCTCCCTCTCACACTCAACTTTGTGAACCAGGGGGGGGGGACATGGCAAAGACAAATTGCATCATATGGCCCTCAAGTGTGTCTGAATGAGAGGGGTGAGGGAAACTTCCCTTCTTCCCACAGCAAAAATGGCAGTACAATGCACTTTAAGTTCTTCCACTTACCTTACCACAGCCAAAGACTTGGGAATAAACTTGTAGCGTATCTTAAAATCAAACTCAAAATGATTGGTTTGCTGTTGCGAGCTGGTTATCACAGTTGTATCCCCTCCCTTCGCCGTCCACTTGCTGAAGTTTTGTACAGTTTCATTCCCGATCCCCGCATGGTGAGTCGAACTATTATTCCCTCTCAGCCGGTCCGGATGAGAGCTCGCCGCCGGCCTCGCCGTCGTCATTGCTCCAAGGCTCAGTGTTAGTACGATTGCACTCATCTCACTGAAGTACACCGAGTAGCCCGACCCAGAACCGCACCACTGGCCGCCCGTAATCGGTCGATTTATTTCGAAAATCTGTCGTCAGGAAAGTGCACTGTCAAAACACACAGAAACCCTCCTGCCCACATCCCATATGGACGCAGGCTACAATTTCTCCTCGTCTCCGCAAAAAAAGTTACCTGCAGGGACCCGCTCGGGCATCCTTGGGCTACGGAAGAGCTGAAGTGACCAATGTTGATGGAATCAAACATGATCTGTAACACACAGAGGGATCCGGACTACTACATTTCTCCATTTTATACGTATATACATGTACTGAAATCCCTCCGTTAAATTTTCATGGTTTCGCGGATACCTCAGTCTTTCCGACGCTCAATTTCACACTAATCGCTCTCCGTTCATTCTTTATGAACTAACTCTTCCTCCCTCACGAAATATCGGGTAGAAGAGTGTAGCCATAGACATCTCGAGATGTCTTTCATACGGGCTGGAAGAATGTATGCCTGTCTGTGTATTGTATCCATACGGATCTCCCAAATATAGCCCTTCTACTCCAGGAAATTCTCCACGAGAGCAGGAAGTGGATCATCCGTACATGGTCAAAGTCTTTGCATGTCTTATACATGTATGCCTGGCCCTCGGCTCAAATCTTCCTGCTTACTCTACCGCAAAATTCTCCACTTTCCGCATCTACCTCTTATCACAGTAGTGGTACAGAAGGAGCTTCCAACCCCTTCTCTCACTCCAGGCTCGACACTCTATACTGCTACTACCACTGCTACCACCAACACTACTGCTTACCAAACACCATACTTTCTCAACCACTCCAGACACAAGCTGGGCGTGGAAAACATATCCCGTCCATAATTCTTTCACAATTTGGCCCCATCTCTCACTACTTGCTGCTGCGGGCCGCCAGAGGCAAACTAAAAAATCTACAGCATATTCATGTAGGGGCCTANTATCCCGTCCATAATTCTTTCACAATTTGGCCCCATCTCTCACTACTTGCTGCTGCGGGCCGCCAGAGGCAAACTAAAAAATCTACAGCATATTCATGTAGGACCTATCCAAAGACTACAATTATCACCACTTTGCTCCCCCCAATGTTTACAGGGTGAAGGGAGTTGCTGCAGCAATGCTCAAAGTGACTCCGCAAAGGCATAGAAGAACCGGAGAAATTGATCCTAAAAATGGGCCTCACGTCACCAGTCACCACACGCCAACGTTTCATGTTACCGGATCTGGCGCCGTCGTATTTTACTCAATACTCTCCGCGCACAAGAGAACTCTTAAATATATACGACTATTTGTTAACATCTGGGCACAGTGTATGCAAGTATGCACACGGATGCGGAGGGTTTTCCCACTGAGGATTGGGAACCTGTACCCCGGTGAGTTGACTGTGAGCGATGATGGGGGGGGGGGAAGGTTACGATGTACTAGTAGTGGGCGTTTCACTGTAAGGAACCTGATCCATTTTTAAGATGCCGAATGCACACATAAACTCCTACTATCCAATCAATTTCAACGGCTCACATCTCTCCTCACCCGGAGCAATCCATTACGGGTTCCAATGGTCGAAGCATTTCGTTAAAAATACAGGCTAAATTTATTTGGAGGATAGATATGTGTGTGCAAATATATATTTACATGCATATACGTAAGGAGCATGCAAGGAGGTACCTGGACTAAATCCCCGAAATTATCACCCGCAGCGGCAAAGGCCAGTTGGCATACAAAATGTGGGCTGGAAGCGGGTGGTGGTAGTGACCGCTGCTGCGTTTCGCTCCCAGATGAGGAGGAAGCTGTTGACGACGACGATGATGATGATGAT
Organism: Pseudobourletiella spinata; assembly: GCA_009870155.1. NCBI lineage: Eukaryota > Metazoa > Arthropoda > Collembola > Symphypleona > Bourletiellidae > Pseudobourletiella > Pseudobourletiella spinata. The sequence continues at coordinate 3,114 of WJFA01003722.1, read as the reverse complement.
GAAGTAGAAGAAGATGAAGAGCCTGGAAGCGGGTTTCTGGCTCCGCCTTGACGACCCTGGAGAATACTGGATATAGTTTCCGATGACAGGGAAAGTGAATATGTTGAGCCCCACTCTCCATAGTAAGTGCGATTACAAGCTGTTGAGAATATGAGACAAATACATTGAGCATGGTCGAGTTGAAACGGTCGGGAATAAATTACATCACGTAAAACGGAGAATCTTATACGCTACAAGGTCCTCCACTCTTCATCATAGCCGCACCAACTGCCTCCTCCGCCGCCACTCACTCACTTACTTGCTCACTCACACCCGTTTCTTGCTTTCTCGGCAGAAGAGCAGAGGCGGAGAGCATGCAGAACTCTCACGTCCTTCCCATCAGCTGAATATGACCCTCTCTTCCGAAAAGGGGGCCGCAGGGGAAATTTTATACATCACTACGGAGAAAGCACTCACTACCTTGCCTGCGCTCTCTCTCTCTCTCTCCTCTCATGACAATCACCACGAAGATCGGAAGGAGAGAGAAATATTATTATGTAAATCCACTCCATGTATTTTATCCACACACGCTCAACGCGTAGGCTCACAAACTTGTTGGCATGAGGAGTCTGTGAATGACATGAGAATGAATCGGATATGGGAGAGCTCGACTACTGTAATTCCAACACCAGTTACGCACCCCGTATTATTCCAGACGCATCACTGAGCCATTCAATCTATCCTTCATCATAGTCATTTTTCCTTCAGTTTCTCCTTCCACACACTCTGCCTTTCTCACTGTGAGTATCTCCCGTGCTGACAAAATGCCAGGAGGGATACATACGGAACTTTTTCGAGAACTACTACTTCTTTGCCTCAGACCAAATCCAACTTAGCTTTCCCAGTTGCCCTCCACGGCGAATAATATGTGGAGTAAGACAGATTGATGCATACGCACACATGATTTTTACCACGATCCTCCCAAATACAAAGAGCCGGAGGGGCTCGCGTGGGAAATTTCGCCAGGGAAATGAGCCATTTTCCCACGAAATGAACCCACTTAATGCTCCTCATCGGTTTTATTCTTGAAGAGCCAACTACGATCCTAACTTCTCTCTTCGTGTAAGGATCTGCCACATTAGCGAGTCCAAGTACCCTACGTGCACTGTCCATGAGTTGGCTCGTGGTTGAAGGGAAGGGTCCTTATCTCCAATTTCACTCGTCACTGAATTATGCATATAAATTTCCAGCAGAAGGGTACGACGGGACAAGGGGATGGACAGATCGTCATGTATAGGGAAGCCCACAGGATGGGGAATGTATGGGGGATCTGATTGAAAAAAAACAGCCACTTGCTGCCGTTGAGGAGACTAAATTTTTCACGAGACTGGTACGACGGGACAAGGGGATGGAAAGATCGTCATGTATAGGGAAGCCCACAGGATGGGGAATGTATGGGGGATCTGATTGAAAAAAAACAGCCACTTGCTGCCGTTGAGGAGACTAAATTTTTCACGAGACCTTGTCCTGTAGCTCACTGAGTAATAGTCCTCCGTCTACATGTTTTCCGAGCTACGACTATGGAACCGAGTTAGAACGGATCCACTCCGTTTGGTCCCCATGAGTTCCCTAAAACCGTCGTTACTACTGTCGGAAATGTCAATAAAATGTCTGCCGGATCTAGCCTTGATTGTAGTCCTGGAAGACGATGCCTTAACTCTTACCAAGGACTATCTTCACGCATTTATACACATGACTATCACACATGCACCCGCAGAGGCTCAGGATTCGTTTGCTACATCTAACAACCTCGCAAATACGCACACAGCAATCCCTACACAGGTCCAGAAACACACACAAATCCGTGGGCCTGCATAAATACAGTCTGATAAACAGACGCGTATATATGCACTGGCCTATGTAAATATGTGATCGATTCATACAAGCACATCCCTGTATGCTCCCACACACAAGTTACAAGCACAAATACGCGAATATATTTAATATATCGCGTACGGACGCACATAAAGGCGTACACAAGTAGGTGCGGCAGCACACCCATATACGTGCCTCAATACGGTTCATACACACATATGTTCTTATGTACGGGCGTACCACGCATACGCGCCTACGCACGCGGGCACAGCCACAAACGTGCTTGAGCAGCGTTACATACACACATACTTGCTAATTACGTCTGAGCACACACACCCGCCGTCACAAGTCATACAAATATCCCTCATGAACTCGAACGTCGCACACACGTGCCCGCGAACGTAAAATGCCTGAATGCATAAACATAATCACAGAGACGGATGGCGGAATCTAGATCAGGGCCAGCAAAAAACGGGTATCCGGCGGGGCGGAGGCTGTGGGAGTTGCTCTCATAGAATAAGCAAGGAAGGGGAGAAATAGGGAAGCATCTACGGCGTATACGAGTGTTAGAGAAGAAATCAACGTTTGAACTTACTGGCCCAACTATACTAGATTTCAATCCTACTCCCACCACCAAATGCCTCAGGTTCATGCGCTCCTTGACATCGTATGACCGATTGAATACATGGATGGATGCAACGTATCCCATACCGTCAAATGTATCTGATCGCAATACAATATAGGCTTATTTTGTTAAGTCGGTATCGCACTTCTGTCCAACTTTATCGTGTTGTACAAAAGTCAACAAATTTCTAAGCTTGTAAAGTCGGTCACCTGCGATTATTATTAATTATATCCATCCAGGCATTTCCTAAAATTCGGTCTCTTAAATGCATAATTCTTACCTGGGATTAATACACCTTTTTAACCCACAAGACAATGCTCCCTGTTCCCAGCAATAACTATCAGTTAATTTTTATAGCAGTCAGCATTACCTTTGCAAAGTACTCAAAATTTACCATTTGTAACTTGCAATTTGTAGGTTCACATTTACGTCGCCAGTGCATTGCAAATTCCGTACTAAATTTCGTACAGTAATTATTTTCATGACAAAATAAAAATCAACAGAAAGATGAGTTTAACTGAAGCCATGCGGGGTGAGCTTCTAACCTAACTAATTTGAAGTATTCGGCATGGACTTTTGCCTAACTGATTTGAAATATTTGATGGCAGATTTCCACATATTAATTCCAGCAAATC
>WJFA01003721.1:0-12165 GCA_009870155.1 Pseudobourletiella spinata | reverse complement strand
TATCCGAGCCAGAGGAAATACGGGTCTTTTGATTTTCCCGGATAAATGTCTTCCCCCCTTATGACTTGTGATAACGCCCATATATCGCACTAAAGTTCAAGTGATCTGTTCAACCCAAAACTTATACCTGAAAGGAATCAACAAGACTCTGATTTAGGAAACAATACGTTCCTTCACTCTTCCCTCACGGCGTACAAAGTCTTTTTGTTCCTCCGTAGAACAATGGGGACAACATTATAGAAACTTTGACCTCCCTCAAATTCGAGAGTAATTCTGTGGAACCCACACCCGCACTCAGACTCACATAGTATAAAGATTCCTACTCACGAGATGAATCTAAATAGAATGTTGTGAAAATCCCGCGCTTCGACCTACTGGAATTTTGGCAAGGGTGGGATATGGGTGAAATGAGCACAAAAAAATCACGTGCCAATCCACCCTCTTTCAACGGACGAAAGCCCAGGGTGAGGAAAAGTAAGAGAGCTCTGTTGTTTACTCTAATGCATTTTCCATCACACTTGGTGTCACATCAAATAAATTGGTTGAAAACTTTTAACACAGAGCTTGAGGACGTGAGTCCAGGCCCCCATCACCCTGTCACGTCCCGCCCGTTGCCACCATATAGTCGTTCTATAGCTTTACACAGCTTGTTATTCCCACATCATTGGGTGTCCCCATTTATCTTGTACTTGTCACTCACCCGGCTGAAGGAGAAGGGTATAGGAGAAGACCAAGGGTATTTCCAAGCTATATTTGAAGGTGGATTTAATCTTGTAGAGTCACTTCTAGCTGTGTACATGGTGATAGTATAAATGCAATGGATGCAGTATCTTCTATGGATACATGGCTATAAGTATCCTCGGCCCGAAATGATTCCCTCGCATTCAAGCTCACTCGACCAGGTCCCGTAGTGGAAAAGACTGTCCTCCTTCCTCGGACCGCAACTAATTTAATCCTGCCTCTTTTAATTTGTTTCTTTCCACCATCCTTCGACCTGGAGGACCCACGCTGGAGTGGTTATGGAGAAGGCATGTGTCTTCTCCGGCGTAGCCCATACATAAGCCAATTTAATGGATTGCCATGAACCTATGGAAAGCCCCGGGTTTGCCACCCCTTCCTACATGGAGTAATTGAAGTGGCGGCGCAGTACTGTATATGAACCCAGCATGTGTTTCGGGGGCTCACATGACTGGAGACAAAATTTTTAAATTTTGCTCCATTTTTCACAGCCACGCAGTTCCTCTGCTTCATGGAGAGGCCTCCATGTATACACGGGATTCCCGGGACAAATCGTGTACAGGGTTTCCCTCCCCCTCCCAGCCTGAATTCATCATTGATTTCTGTCCCACTCAGTCAGTCATGATTTATACCCCGTGCTCCGCTGAATACATCTTAAAATTCCCAGCGGTGGTCACAACGTATCTTTTCCCTCCCCCTCCCAGTCTGAATTCATCATTGATTTCTGTCCCACTCAGTCAGTCATGATTTATACCCCGTGCTCCGCTGAATACATCTTAAAATTCCCAGCGGTGGTCACAACGTATCCGGGAGTCTATGGTTGAAGCCTTCACGTAAATGAACCGTGAGACGGGCGAGGCACACACTATACTGGTACACTACATTGTATACGAATCCCTCTAAATCTTCTTTCACGGATGTTTTCCTATGCAAACCTCTGGGAGAGTTGGTGTGAAATTTTCCGGGAGCCGAACAGCTGTGAATCATATAGATAGCAGATAGAAGACTCAAAGTGTTGCTTGTTGGGAATCCAGCAGCAGCATTCGAACGAACCACCGCCCGCGCCCACCGTGGCAGTCCACGACGAGGGTAGTGGAGATAATGCTTTAATTGCACATTCTCGTGCCTCCGCAAATGAGGGGGAACACGTGTGGGCAATTAGAACTCGGACTTTTTTCACGATAATTACGGAAAGCTACACGATCCTCCAGCTTTCCAATCGTCCAAATGCTCACAGAATAGTAATACAGCACAATCTCCCTATAACGGCCGTTCGTAACATGGCAACATAGGTTCCACCCAGTCGGTTTTACATTTTCTTCCCGATTTACAACGTTAAAGACACAAGAGTGTTTTACTCAACGATCAAAATTTTCCACCCTTGAGCACCATTATAAGGAGATTCTACGGTGTAACATGAGTTTTTCCCGTGTTCTTGCGAAACCACACATACATTGTCTCTTTTCAGGCACGTCTGGGATCCTTCCGGCTGGGTAATGTTACATCTGAGCTCGACTCCGGAGACTCTATAGAGCAACGATCACTTTTCATCTCCACACACACAACAAAGGTTGTTAGTGGGAGGGAACATTTTCTTCCTTGTTTCATGCTCAGCGAACGGAAGTGGCGCAGAGAGCTTTGACGCATGATGATGATATTTTACAAGTACTTTTCAAACTATTTTCACAATGATCCCGCACATATAGCCTGTCAACCAGGACGCTGAATTACACCGCTGACGGAAAAAAGTTTGCAAAGTTTTTTATTATTATTGTTTCAAACTGTCAAAATTCTTCTAATTATTACAGTAGATCCCACATATTACTTTTGTTCGGAAGAGAGATTGAGCTTCAAATATTAGACAGACCCACGAAAGTAATGGCCGATCCATTATGTGAATTCCGCCGTGTTCCGGAAACTATAATTTTAACCTGAAATGTCAAAATCATGTTACTTCGAACTTAGCAAATCTATAGCTTGTCTCCTGCAGCTGCAGTGGATTTAGAAAGTTGACAAGCTACCAGCTTTGGATTCGCATCCCAGGGATATTCTTGTTTCTTGCCAGCATTATCAGAGCTTGCTCAACACGTTACAACAGCGGTACATATCCAGTACTGCTTCTGACTCTCCGCCACCAGTTGGATGGATAATAGCCCCTTTCATCGCCAGTGTTCGGTACACTTGAGGGAAAAGACAAATATAATAATTGCCAAAAGCTTTTTCTAATGGACGAGACTAATAGCATCTGACAAATACAATGGAGACAAATACTCGGAACGATTTCTCTCAAGTTCATCTCACACCATAAATCACCGTCAGCAGCCGCACACGGAGTAGAACACTAGGCATTTCTACATGGAAAGGCGGGAATTTCGAAAAATTCCACCATTTTTTCCGGAGGCGAAACGAAGAACTTGAGTATCTATATGGAGCTTTGATAATCCTTAAAATGTTTTTTGTCTGAAGGATATATATAAAACGGATACATATAAAATCCTTACATTATATAAGGACTGAAAAATTGACATTTAAATTGCTACGCACGACGCAGTTCCGTTCTCCTCGCAGCACTGCTTCCAAGAATTATCACCGGATCCGACCATCACTACTGCGAGTGTGTACAAGCGGCCGCAACAGTCTCAAGAGTTCTGCCGGTGCGGAAAGCAGGTCATTTTCCCCTTCCACTACTCCTGCAAGTAAATAAGATGGCCTTTCGTTTGATTCCAAAAAGAGGGAGAAATGGGCAACGTGGAGTCTCCTTCCCACTAATTCTTTATTATTATGCGCGACGCACCAGCGTGAGCTCAGGGATGAGAAGAGGAGCCCCGGTCCGTGTCGCTGTAGTATCCCTGTGCACTCCGCCCGTGGAAAGGCCAGTCTCACCGCATCTTTGGTGCATTCGACAACAACCCCCCGCACCGGATCCACCCGTGTAGCAGACCCACACAGGGAGGGGAAGCCAACTGTACAGAGTCCGTATCTGAAGAACAAAGAAAAGCTGGTCGGACAGGTACGAGCTTGTGCATCCTACCAGTCAAGTGAAAAGTGGCTGCCTAACCAAGTGAAAAATGAATTCCTCTGCCGACAAATAGAAACAGAGTCTCTCTAATTCTACTCTACTGCTCATTTCTCTGATTTACCCACGGTCATATACCAGGGCTTTCAAGTCCGGACTCCATTTCAGCTGAACGCACCAAAAGAAACGAAGCTCTCGCCTTGTGGGGATGTAGAGTGGCGCAGTTGTGGAGTGTAAATCACCCGTGTTTTCCTCCAGTATTTTGACTTGGCCGCGAGGGGTTTGGGGATGGTAAATGACACGCATCTTCACTCTGGTTACAATGAGTAGCCAGGGGATGGGGCTGAACTGAACAACAGTTGAACTGTATGGAGTCGGCTCTGTGAATTTGAGGGAGCAATCCGGAAAAACTTCTCAGCTTCGCAGCGGCAAGGCAACTTGAACCTGGTGAAACCACCGAGTTTATCATTCATCATCATCATCACAGACCCCTAACATAAGTAAGGAAGGAATAAGAAAGTAGTATAGATGGGAGGATAAGTTTCAACGGAGGATCATGATGATGATGACTCCAGCTCATTTAGCCCAGTTGGATTTAATGGCAGGCGGGAGGAGCGGAAACTTGGTCGGCGCCCTACTCAACTCCGACGAATTACTTTGCAGGCAAAAATCAAAAACTTTGAGAAAAACTATTTCCGCTTCCCCGTTGCCGCTGCTGGGTAGAAATACGATTCTAATTACAGGCAGCGAGGACTTCAAGGGAAAAGGCCTGGAAGTTACCTCTTGCTTCATTTCGTAGAAACTTCAAATCCGGGCTTTACAGGATCCGCCACGGTATAGGGAAGTGCATCGGTCCCTCCGGGATAATTTTCGCTCTGGACGGGAATGATTCACAGAGGGATTTTTCAACCTCATCTCCAGCAGCTTTCCCGTAGTGCAACTGATGGACACAGGCTTTTTCTGGCCACATCCTGAAATTACATTAGGAAACAAGTGTGAGTGCTCTTTGGACAGGACTATACGGGTATGAGGGAGCTCTGAGTGTGATGTAATGAACTGTCGAACCTTTGAGATCTACAACGAGTTGCGTCCCACGCTGGTAAAGCTGTAAACTGTTTCCAACGTGCTAACACGGCCGGTACACGGCAGTTGAGTCATGATGGAAGATGGATGCCACGGCGATCTTCGTGAAGGGTAGGGACGTCAGTGGAAATTAAGGATTTATTGCCCAGGATGGAGACGCTTGGAGTGAGTCGACTTTTCTCCCGTATCTACAATCGGATAGACCGGACAATCGTTGATGATCCAATTAGTGACGTGGCCACATTATCCTCATCGACGGGGGAGAATGGGCATCATAGAGATGCATTGGATAACACGACAAGTTTCGCCGGCTTGGACGACCTCACCTGCTACTCGGCCCGTTTCCCGGGTGGTGACGGGAATGTGAACACGTCCAGCGGCTTGATATCCCTCGATAGTCTGGATGGGTCCTTCCCATCCATGATCCTCACCACGATCAAGCGGATATTCCGAAGTGACAATAACAGGACCGTCACGCTGGCCCAGATCGGATTCGGAGGGAAAATAAATGAGAGTCAGAGTCATCACTACTGCAACCGGAGCTGGGATGGCTTGATCTGCTGGCCGGAGATTCTTGAGGGACATTCAGTCACCGTCCCTTGCTTCTCGTCCTTGAATCGGATTACTTACGATACATCCCGTAAGAAACACAAGCACCAGCTTTTTTTTACTAGCTCACTATACAGTGGTTCCAAGCCATTTCATTTCCCAATCCCCATCAGGGGAGGTAGAACGGGCTGAGAACGGCCGGACGGGACTGCTAACAACCTATTTTCAAGATTTTATTTTCCTTTTTATAGTGTATAAGCCTCTGTGGTAGTGACAGTAGCAGGCTTCGGATTTGGCTGTTGTGATTGGATTGCAGAGCCGGTGGCCTTTGTTTAAACCTATACTGGGATGATTATGTACCTCGAGGAGAGGATTTAGGGCTGAGCCTCTTCACCGGATTTTTATCATCTACCTTCTATTTCCTCCATCCAAGGGCTCCACCAAAGGCTTTTCAATATCCCTCGTCAGTCTCAGCATGGTGTTGTTACAATAGAGGAGAGTGTCAAACATCTTCTAATCAGGTTCATCCTCTCCCTCTCCACTTCAATACGCCATGATCACTACCCTTTCACTGTCTTCGGTACCATCCTCGTCTGGTAGGGTGGTATGATGAATCCCAGCGTCGGGCACTATCAACGTTCCCATATAATATATTCTAGGGAATCAGAGAAAATATATAAGTTAGTAAGAATATGTATAAGTTACTGTATACGCCCCGCATGAGCATGAGATGTAGGGCTTTGGGGGAAATTTTACGACTCGTGTAGTATTTAGTCTCACTTCAGGGTGCCACTTGCTAATGCCAATATAAAATCTTACGATGGCTCCATGACTTCATCTTTCTTCCCTACGGAATCCTCTTATCCATTGTATGAACCAGCAGTATAGCCTCGCGGCTGAAATAGGGGAAAACTTTTTAAGGTCCCGTTGACACTGACGTATAATGCTTATACCTCGAGCTCCCTCTTGCTCCCTTCTCGACGCCTCCACAACACTTGAAGTTTTCGTGACTTGATGTAAATCATAAAGGAGCTTGTGGACGAAGGATAGACGTCCACGACTCACTGGCTTCCGGTAACAGATTTCATCGGATTCGCACGTCTGCTGTAAAACAAACTTGAGGCAAAAGTGAAGGCACGCCGAACTTCCCGCTGCTGTCAGTCAGTATATGGTCCCAAACTTGGAGATATCTGATGAGAAGCCAAGGATATAAAATGAAAGTCATTCTTCGCCATATTAAAGTTTAAACTGAGAATGAGTACGATCTTTTTGAAACTAATTCGGGCGACAGGGGGTTCCGTACAGAATTAATTAGCATAATCGGATTAACTTGGTAAATCAGACCGTCCCTTCCCTTCCCCTATCATCTTCGTTTCTGATATAACGCGGTTGTAGTGAGTAGCTAGAAGGAAGTAAAAGTACCGTCGCCAAGCCAAATGGCGAATGGATCTCTACGGAATGCGGATCACCGTGGAAAGTTTCCTGGGTGACATGGAGATCTTGAGTGAACGTATCCTGGCAACAGATTTCGTTTGAACTTGGGGAAAATTACCAGAAACTCCATGTCGTACTAGAATTTCAATTAGGATTCTGCCTTGTCTGATTCGGGAAGTGTAAGTTCCAAGAATTAGGTCGGAACTCCTCAAAAAGCACTAATTCCAATCAGTCTTACGTTGAAGGAGCTTTGGACTTAAACTTGTGTGATTCATAATATGGCGCCGAAAATTTGATTCAGAGTTTTGAACCTATGGCTGTTCGTTTTGCTGTAATACCGGCAGAGCCACGGGCAGCGTGAAACTGGCACGTGTACAAGTCTTAGTGTCGCACGCGGGCAAAGTTTTGCCAAGAATGGTCTCAAACTTGACCTATTTATCGTTTTATTTTCTTGCTGTCCCACCCTTTGGTTCCTTTTGCTAAATCCGCCAAATTGACGGATGGAAGATGTGGGCTTCACGCTCCCTTCCTTATGGGCTTCCATTTATACGAGCCACCTCATCTCATTCGAATTCGATTCATTTTGTTGGAGAAGGTACTCGAGAGATCTGTGCTTTGTATTTTTACTATCGTTGCTTCTGATATTTTATTCGTCATGCTAAGTTTTCCCGTTTCCGTTTTTTTCCAGAACGAAAGTAAAGTTTCCCGCCAACGTTGACGGATTGGAACATGACAACTTCAATTGGATTGCCCGCATGGTCCCTCATAAATGGTCGGAATAAATTGGTTACGAAAAATGTAACTTGATTTGTTCAAGCCGAAAATTGGGAGCTTAGTCTGGCGCAGTGGTTTATTCCATAGTGGAGAAACATGCTGAGATAGAAATGGCACACAGGGTGTAGATGCTGTAGAGAGATCAGCATCATTCAGAAGATATGTTTTCGTGAGCCTCAAGATGGAAGGGAATAGAATAAGGGGTCTCAACGGAAACAGATTGTAGGGGTGAAGATTGAGGCGAGGAAATTGCTTTCATTTACCCCCTCCCTTTCTTCCTTCGAAAATCACAATGTATACATGTTATATGTGCACTAATGTTTGTTATATATGGTGTGTATATCATATTTTGATAGTTGAGTTTATGTTCCTTTTTTTTGCACTGTGTAAATGACTCTGTTGTCTAATTCTCATCTGAATCTAGCAGAGGGAGCGGATTTCAAAATGGAGTTCTCTCCGCTAGCAATAATTTTCGCCATTACTCCTTTTCAGATCCGTTGATTTGTTCTTTTCACTATGATTTATCTCCACACAAATGCTCCATTCCTGGGCACACTATTCCCAATGTGAACTCGGTGGGATTTCTGACAGATTAAGGAATGACTTCAATTTCTCTGGGGAAGAAGATGGGGGTGAAGGCATTGTTCCAATATGAATACGGGAGTCACGCTATACCGGGACCCTTTATGCAGTCCTTTATCCAGAGGAGGGAACGCAGTAGTCTGTAAAACTCGGAAGGGCTTACTGTGAGGAAATTAGATATTTTCACGTGTGCGGTTCTCATTTTTATCCCATTGTCTCCTTTGCAGACTCTCTCAAATGGACGAAAGAGACGAGACGGCTCCGGTGCAGACGGTCGTAACTTCATCCAAAGGTCATAAACTCACAGTGAGGCAGGGTAGCATGTGTCAGACTGAAATTGAAAGTAGAGTCAATAAAATAGCGAGGAAGCAGGCTCTCTCTCAGAGGTCTCCTAATGACTGACAGCCTGTGGGGTGGTAAAAAAATGTACAGGGTAGTGAGGGGAAACGAGGGGCTCGCGGTTCCAAATTGGTTCACAATGTAAAATCGTGGAGGAATGAAATTCTGCACTCTATTTAGAATGGTTGCAACCAACGTGGGAATCGCTATGGAATTCAGAGCCATTGCTACTATAAATCTTGGCGGAAGCAATTTCCCTTCCATTCGGCCACCATTGATCCACTACGAGGTTTTTCAGTTTCTCACACCCTCACTGTATCGTCTCATTCCATCCAGGATGAAGTCGGTCATATTTCTGGCTTTAGTTTCATCTAGTCAGTGAATCAAATCAGGGCTGTTCCATAGCCCTCACTCCAGCTCGGCAGACAATTCAGGATGACTACCTGGCAGGATCAAAGGTACACACATACGCATATACCAAATCACTCAATTTCCATCACTTCTGGTTATAGCAATGCCTGTTACTACTGAACACCTTTGAATCCATTCCATTCAACCATGTGTCGAATGGAAAGTGTTGGTTACCGCTCCGCTCTCACTCTCGTCTTCTCCGGTTTCTCGTACACATGATTGCTACGGAGGTGTTTCTCCATGTTCTTTGACTCTATTTTCCGCTCTTTTGACCAAGGTTTGTGTTTCCCGCCGTGGGAGTTGCCTGTTTTGAACCTCCAGGTTCTTTTAATTATATTACATGGGCGGCCAGTATTGTTTCAAGCGGCCTTACATCTGGGATGAAATAAGTCAAAGTTGGTGTGAACTAGCTAAAACTTTTGCCTGCACGGTACAAGTCAAAGTCTTTGCGGGGAACGCCATTGGTGATCACCACAGAGATTCTGGCTTTTATCCCCGCAACTTGATGACTCACCGCACTTTTGTGGACAGAATCCACGTTGATCTTGTGAGAGTGGAGCTTTCTGGAACTTGGAAAATGAAGCATGTAGTCGGTTGATTCTGATTACGAAATTCGCATGTTTGGTGATTGCTTGAGGGAGGTGATTTTACTTATCAAAGGTATTTGCTGGAACTCCTAATATCTTCCGCGTTGACTGATACAACATACGAGTTGGTTGAAGCAGCATGAAGTGACACGAGAAGTAGTAGTTACGAGTGATGTGAGCGCGTCTGTGGTTGCCCGAGCTAGCATAGGATTTTGCTATGTAATTTAAGTTTTATAAGAATCGTTATAATATGATACGGCAAAAACGGACGACTCCACAAACGCTCTATTGAACCGGAGAATGTAGGGACGGAGAAAGCCATATGTTTTCAGCCCAAGAAAGAATCGAACAAATTCGGTGCCGGGTTAGCTCAGCCATGTCACCCGTGACTATGAAGTCGCTTGATCTCTCAGTCGCATAATTACACTCTGGCAAACTCACATTATTTTACAACGTGACATTGCATGACCTTGGTCATTGTGCGCTATCAGACGGAGGAGATGATGTAAAATGAAATTGCTCATTCATTTCAGCCATGTCAGAACTTGAGAATGGGAGTAAAATTCTTTTTCATCTCACAACCTTTCCATCGCTCTCCGGAAGATCAAGGTGGACGAATTGTACAGTTGAAGGGTCCGATGAAGCTTATATACTTATGCATCAAATGTCACACAGTTGCCTTTTTGCCCGCCCTCATCAAAATTGCCATTACAACCACCCACTGCTGCCACAGCTCTGTGCTCCACCTCGACCTTCTTGATGGGCCACACAATTCCGCAATCATTTCCGGAGAGGCTATCCAATTATACTCTCCTGATGCACAATTTAAAGATAACATCCCCTCGGATGGAATTTCCGATACGAAAACCATTATCAAATTCTGTTCTCTCTCAACTACAAGACGTCCATTCACAATCTCTCATCATCCTCATATTTCAAAGGGTAGTTCCAAAGGCGATCACAAATCCCCTTTGAAGGAGCATGGATACATGCGCAGCATTATTTTCTATAGTCATCAATGGTGCTTGTCGAACTGACTGTGAGTGAGACAGCCGGGAGTTGCTGGCTTTACAGACTTTTTACGGGATCTTGTACGGAACTGTAAGGCACACGTTTTTCTCATGAAAGCCTCCAGGCTCTTTGTCAACTTCGCCCACACGCTCCTCTTTTCCCATTCCACAGGTTTTATATAGAGGGGATGATACCCATAAAAGATTTGATGCTCTTTGAGCTGTTGTCATGGCCATCTTCCACGGCTGTGAAGCTCCTCTCTTTCATGTCGTGTCAAAGGTGATGACGATGAGCTCACTCCATTCGCATGGAAATTTGGCGAGAACGAAATGGATGATAGTCGATAGCTGATCTGCTTGAAACGGCGGCGAGAAATCCACTGGGTGGTGCTGTGTTAAAATGAAAATTTATCTTCTTCTTTTAAATTATTTTCACACAGGGATATTTTCAAGTACGGCCGCAAAAGTAGCAAGTGACTTTTTGAAATTTTATTCTTGACTTGTTTGACTTCTTGCAAAAATTTGAATGGGACAATCCTCTGCAATGAATGTACGGCTGGTATTACTAACCATGTAACGGGAATTGAAGGGTGAGGGGGGGGGGTCAGTGTTGGGTACATTGCCAACCGCAGACAGTCTTCCTGACGTTTTGGCAGACAGTTCGGAGACAAGTCGAATTGGAATCCAAACAGAATAACTCACCAATCCACTTTTCTCTTGCATTCCACACTATAAGGATTACGGGACTTTCCATCTCCGTGGTAGACTGACAACTTTAGTGTACCATAAATTGTTCCCTCTATTGTGTTCACGGCTTGGCGTGAGTTTACGCTGAGAATTCGACGTTAAATATTTTTCTTTTCTTTGAGCTCTATTATCCGTGCCATTTCAATTCTGCCCGCGCGGAATATCCGCCATAAAGTAACCAAGTTTAATCAATGTCACCGATCATACCGTCCGACGGCCAGAAGTGTAGCTTAGCGTACCTTTCCATTTACTTCCCGTCTCAACCGAATTTATGTGTGTTTTGCCATGTATATTGGCTTTATACTTGCCACAAAGAAGCAGGAAAGTTACTTTAGGTTTGATAAATGGGATTTCAATGTGCATTCATGTGTAGTTGTCGTATGAATAATAATAATGCCGTAGAATTTCGTAATGTTAAAATGGCTCACTAACGAGGACAGGGATTGAGCAACATATTACATATTTCACTTCAAAGTTTCCACATGATTACACAATGCGCTCCAATTAAGACCACTATTAGTGTTGCTGATTACAAAAAGATCAAAATGGCCCAGTCTAAATGATTCTGTGGCTCATTGGACGAATATCTCTTCTGGGAAAGTGGATTCCATTAATCTTTTTAATTGCCAAGGTATCTCAATGGGCTCTTCGGAGAATCTGGGTGCGGTAAGGTCCAATGTAACTTCCATTTACTCTCACTTCCCCCTCATTGAACTTGACATAAGGAATCCCCAAAGTGCTCCACAAATAGCTCTTTAGCTAGAATAGCCGCATGTACGTATGGACAAGAGTGAGCACACTTGCTGATCCTATGGCGAGGCACTTTAAGAGATCAAACGTGCCGACCCCGCACCTCCTTGTTTTCTATTTGGCTTGGGATCCAAATTCCCGCCGC
>WJFA01003720.1:0-12165 GCA_009870155.1 Pseudobourletiella spinata | reverse complement strand
CGTGTTTACCTCGTCGTATTTCCAAATAAGCACGAGCCAGACCCCACACACACCTGAACTGCGGAAGGTTTTCACTGGCGGGCGAGCCACGTTGTTCCCACAATGGACAGCAACGGATCGAAGTCAGCCGTAGGATTGCCGGCCTGTTCCTCTCGCACGGCGCTTGTTTAGTGGAAATCCATACGATCCTTTTTGTAGTGGAAAAGCGCGAAAAAGACCGGTGCCTACTGGAGCGAAGGAATAAATAGCGTAGCTGCCACGGGAATTCTCATAGCGTAACCTGCTGGCCCTGCCTTCTGTAGAAATAAAGTAGACAAATTTCCGGAATCTCCCTGACTCTTACCCTCACTGTGACTCCACATAGCGTCTTACGGGACGCACGTGTTTTGTGTGCCGCATACAAGGCATTACCGCATTTGCTGTGTAAAATTGACTGAGTAAACTCTGAAAAATGTACCCGTGGATTCGTGATGCTGCGGCAGCAGCGGCGGCCGCTGCTGTAGGATTTGCCGGCTCCCACCACCACCACCATCATCACCACCATGCCCAGCTGAATCACGGCGGTGGTCACAACAACGGTCTCCTCAATGGGAACGGTTTAGGACTCAAAGGCGAGAACGGCTACGGTGCTCCCGGAAATGTCAACGACTGCATGCTAGCCCTGGATTACGCGCATAACAAGGTAAGAAGGATTGTCCGCTTGTTTTCCTGTCCTCCCGCTTCTCCTGGACATCAACAACCCTCGGATTGCAAGCCTTCGAAAAAGAACTCTCCGTATATTATTCCCCACTTCCTTTGTTTTGCCACATGCTTGTCGTCGTCGTCGTCATAGTTAGGGATCCAGCCGAAGGCATTTTGCGAAAATGAATGAGTCTGCGATGCACGTATTGTTTCCGTTTGGCTTTTTTCCCATCCGCCTCCCTCTGTAAATGGAAGCAGTGTGGTGGCGGAGTCATATGTTTATTTGCATGAAAAAGTGTGAGAAGCCCATAAATCCAGCATGGGCATCTTATATTCGCCGTGTTCCAAAAGTTGCGAGTTGTATGAGGGCGGAGACTCTTATGGTTTTCCTCCCGAGTCTGAATGGCAATAAGTCGGGGAATTGTAAGAGAAATGGCGGGTTTAGTCCTTCATTGACGACGATTTCCAGTGTGTGTGTGTGTGTGTGCGATTGAGGCTCCACCGCTCAGAGTCGTCCGGTTCGAGTTTCATGGGCTTGGAATCCGAGAGTTGAAATGCCCTGCTTTTTTGCTCCTCTACCCGCTTACGCTGCTCTCGCTACTACTTGTTATACTTACTTGAGTCACTCTCGTCAGATCTTGAAAATCCCCTTCTGTGAGAAATACTACTGCTACCACTACTATTACTACTGCCGTACATGTGTTGACTTCTTTATGACCCACGTGGCGACTCATATTTCCCTCAAGTTTACCCGGCAATCTGGAGGGAAGTTGATGCTTTTTGCCGGTGCAGTGCGGTGGTGATGGAACGTGAATATGTCCGCGCGGTTTTCCTCACTCCGTATAGCTGCCCCATTTGAATAAGCGCTCATCATTACCCATGCACGTCCTAACTATTGATCCCTGTTCCCTTCAAACTATATTACGAACCTTCCCCACCAACCTTCATCAAATTACATACACTCTCATCTTATCCTCTCATCATGGTTACATGCGGAACAGGATTGTCACTTCTGACGTGGGTTATTGTGGTCGATTCGGACCTGCCTTGGCCTCTGCATGTCCGAGCGGACGTCATCACATCCTTTTTTGAGCATTGGTGGCAAAAACCTTGCAAATCACTATCGTGTTTTCCGGCATTTACTGGAAAAATATTGTAAAAGAGTGTGAGAGCTGTAATAAGTTTTACATATATATATATATATACGGATCCGTTCCGTTTCTGATTAACTTGTTCACGCATGGAGCGTGACGGCTCCAGACACGCGGAGATACTTGCCGTTGTTACAGCTGCAACGGTGGTNATACGGATCCGTTCCGTTTCTGATTAACTTGTTCACGCATGGAGCGTGACGGCTCCAGACACGCGGAGATACTTGCCGTTGTTACAGCTGCAACGGTGGTGGTGGTGGTGCACCCGACAACTGCTTCTTGACATCCACTTCGCATTACTTGCATGGACAGAATGAGCAGCTAATGTACAACTATGTATACTCATACGAAGGCATGCGAGGGCAAGAGCTGAGAGATCACACGTCGGTCTGAGATGAAACTGTTGCGCGCATACAGAGACTGTAAAGATTAAGATTCTATAGATCTGGTTTACAAAGTCGACGTCGGTAGTAGAGGTAGTAGTTGCTGTTGTTGTTGTTGTAGTAGTAGTGGCGGCAGGAACGACGAAGATGCCGGCAGAATGAATACAAAAATCCTTTGGCAACCTCATCATCATCGTCATCATCAGCCAGAGCATGATCATCACCACCATACTATCATCTGCTTAAGGATACACAACAAACGGGCTTCACTAATGGCTGAAATCCGAAACGCACTGTGAGGTAAATCGTGCCTTCGCCGCGGAGTTTTGTTCATATTATTGTTGTTGGTGCTGTAGTAGCTGTTGTTGCTGCTGGCTGGTTCTGCAGTTGATGCTGCTCTCGATGTTGTCTAAAGGAGGGATCGGATCCGAGACTTATGCACGGTATGGAAGTGGTGCACTGCAGTGGTAATTGCAGAGGGGAGAAAAATGTACCATCTAGTTTACGAGGACATAATTTCCTCCTCATTTTCATTAGAGCATGTTATTATTTACTCATTTGATTGAATCTGTGGGGAAACACATTTAAATGTGAGTGCGCGGTCCAGCATCAATGAGGTTGTGCCCCTGCCTTGGAGCCAGAATCCGCGCATAATATCCTATCGCTCTCATCCCCCTTGTGTGTGTGGGCTACCATTATTATTAGCCAGAGTGTATACTCGTCGTATTAGGCTCATCCAATTCAGTTCAAATATGAAGGACGTGCTTTGCACGGGGGATAAATTATTAATGGCTACTGCTGTTCCATTCATATATAATAATACTGTGTGCATATACTCCCCATAGTACCTCTTTGTGTGCACCATGCTGCGGACTCGTCGAACCCGTTTACCTCCGTGCTTCACATCATCATCAGCCTCATCGTCATCTTCATCATCATCATCATCATCATCATCACAAGATCTTATATGCTAAAGCTCCCCGCCTCCTCTATGCACCCAAAAGACTTAACCCCAGTTCATTTACCATGCCAAATCTCATATCGTTTACCGTATTTGTTTTAGTTTATTCCCCGTCTGACTGACTCGTGTGTCTTCCTCCCTTCTCCTCCTTGCGTTTCCACTTGCGTCGGCCGTCCAGCTCTTAAATCTCGGCGCGCGGAGCTAACTCATTCGTTGCTTGGAGTGGTTCCCTAATAGCTCGGGATACGAGCACTCATCTGCTCCATGGGGTCACTCAAGTGGGTGCTTCATAAATTCATGCGCTTCGCCCCGGTATTATTTCAAAGTGGGAAAAGTTATGATCCCGTCCTTTGTCTGCGAGAGAAAAGTTGAGGAAAAGTGCAGTGGAGTGATATGTGGACCAGTCGAGGAATGAGATATGCAAGGCTCGTCGTCCCCTCATTGCCAGATGAGAGCATCTGTGAATGGCGGAGATTTACGGAGTGACAATGTGTAGCGGTGTAGCTATAGTTGATGGCCAGTCTATTATCTCGCACTTGAGCCAGGTTGACTGACAGGCAGGCTCATTTGCCCGTAAGGCTTGCAGCCAGGGAGCCACACACCGCGTTTCCCAGGTTCTCTGTAGTAATGGAAAGTTGGTGGAGGGAGAGATGGTGAAGATAATAATAATGCGGACACATTGTATATATGTAGGAGGGCGATGCGAAAAAGATCCTGAGGTCGGAGGGGATGAGATTTTGATTATGATGAGATGGGGAACGTAAAACTTTTGGGTCATCGAGCAGTGTGTAGCATGTGGTAGTAAATAGTGAAGAAATTTGGGAAAAAATTATCGGAATTCTGCAGTGTGGAATGTCGACGCCGGATATTAAAGTGGACGTTTACGCTTGGAATTATTCCCACTAGTAAATTATTAGCAGACTCAGAAAGGCATACACACACACACACTCACACACACACACATACAGACGCATACACTGGCCAAATAGTAGTGATGATAATGTGGAAGCATGAGGCTCATCTGGAGGGGAGATGACTCATTAAACTAAATTGCCCACTCGTAAGTGTCCTCTGTAAGTTCCCTCCTTAAGTTATTACCACACGGTCCTCATCGTAAAGGTAAGACCAGTAGTACTAAAATCCCCGTCCAGGTAAACTCTCCTGTTTTTTTTCTCGTCCCAGTGCAAATAGGGGCGTCAGAGGGTAAGTGGCCTGCCATACTATATGCACCGACTTTATGAAGACGACATATCACGGCATGGCCCCTCCGTGCCCGCCACACCGCAGGAAAAAAGTCCCCCAGGTTCATCCCCTAATGATGGGATAGCTATTGGGTTAAATGACGGGAATAAACTCATTACAAGCCGATAAAAGGGCACATGAGTAACCGATTATCCCCCTGTCGCTCCATAACAGATACGTCAGATAGACTCTTTTCTCCTGATCGTAATCGCATAACAATCAAAATAATCATCTTTGCCAGTCAAACTCATGGGATGAGTGTGTGTAATAACATGCAAATATAATCACTGGTTTGACCAGGTCCAGATTTTTACCGTCCTATACGTCTTATATCGTACGGGCCGAGGGGATTCAAATCCATTATGTATGTACACACAAACTTGCGTAGTCTCCACACACACACACACACACACACACACATACACACACTGACGCAGTAGTCATTTAAACGGCTCACATAGTACAACTAGTGCACTAAAATACACACAACTTTTTCACCTCCTTGGGCGTACGGACGCCTCCCCATTTGTGCCTATATGTGTAGGCTGAACTTGTTATTGTCCAAGTGGGGGAAAAAATGAGTGCTAACATTTATGCTCACATCCAACAGGTCATGAATTTCTATCGCTCTTGTTCCCAATCATAAAATATGAATTATTACTATTGGAAAAAATAACCAAGTTTTTCCGCCGATTCCAGAGAAAATCCACAGGTTTGATCGGTCGTTAAGTCAGCAGCAGCAGAGGAGTTACACTGCGGTCGGATGGTGTGTGGAAATATATTGTGGACGGTCTCCCATGGAAAAAACAAGACGGTTTTTGAACCCTGTGGGAGGTTTCACACGGGATTTTTATGTGGCCAGTATTATGACAAGGCATTCGGGTGCAGAGATAGACAAAAGGCTCCGTGTGGCGGGTATTTACGGGGAAAAACTTGTGATTTGAGTCTAAATTAAAAGCCTATATGTGATTAAATGAGCATAGGAATTGTGGAAATGTGTATATAGTTGGGGGCGCGGTCTGGTTGCGAGGGCTATCCCAAGGCAATCCTCGAGTCACATCAAAGTCACTTTAGCTAATTTACCCATCTCTCCCCTTTTCATCTGCACACTTACACAAACATACACACACACACACACACACACACACACATACATGCACACATCAGCAAAGACACCATCACAATCGGACATGGACATGGTTTGCCTATACTATAGTGCGGGGTGTAGCAATGGATGATGCGACGTGAGCTAAACTCGAGTCGTTGGGAACTGGCTAAACTCCACCTCAAAACAGTCCTCTACCGTCTCATGTGCGGAGAGATTCACACTTTTTTCCACAGGCAATCCAATGACGCCACAAAAGTGGTATAGTAGTGGTACTAGTCCCCTCCGTCGGTGTAGCCATGCTCGTAAATGTGCACGCACACACAGCAGCGCTCGAAACTAATTACAGGAGCGCTCCGTGCAGTAGTAGTGGTAGCCATAGCCTGATTGACATGAGGAAACTTGCTTCCATTGCCACGGTCAAGTAGGATCACAGCGGTGGCAGTGCTGGCTATGTCCTTATTTTACACACACAATATACATATGTGGTGGAATGGACGATGCGGTGGAGAAATATTCATTTTCCCCCATTAAATATTCTCCTCATCGTCCATCCCACAATCGCGCATAAGATCTGACTGAGTGAGACGGCAAGATAGGGAAAAAACCCTGAAAAAATGGACAAAAAACCCCGCTATGACCAACGAACCTCCTCCATACTCACGACTTGCATACAGGGTATTTTAAATGAAGGATTCTCTTTGAGCATGAAACTTTATATAAATGTGTCATTCCATGTGTGATTTAGAGAGGAAGAGGAGGCGTAAGGGGATCAGAATAAACCGTTTATTCCGGCCGATATGTGGGAATGCATAGTAGTAGTAGTAGTGGTACAGAGGCCGTAGTTGAGGATGACGTCCGTAACTTGTAAAAAGTTACTCACCGGTCCCTAACGAGATCCCTGGTCAGCATACGAGAGTGTGCCCGCGGAAAGTGCACAACTGCATACGGGCACTGTAGCGTAGCACAGTGCAGGTTGAAAATAACCATGATTTATTGATGCGGAAAAAGAGCTAATTAGTCTACATGGCATGAGGTGGTGGGGCGGCGGAAATTCCAGGGAAGATTCGTCGGAAATTCCATTTTTCTTACCACTACATACTGCATGTACAACTTTGGGCTCGGGCTCGGGTCAGCTCTCAATCCCAAGTACTATTATAACATCCCGCTGGATTCACTCCGTTAGAATTGGACGTGGGCGAGCGGAAGCCACGGAGTCGTGTGTTCACCCAGATAGCATCGCCTCACTCACTTCATTCTCTCAACAGCAATAAACTATGGTGGAATATTACACGGCGGTGGTGCTCTCGCAACCTTTACCTTTAGCCCAGTATCCACCGTATTGTCATCTGCATTATACATCATGGGAAATTTCGGGGGAATCTGGGCTTGGTCCAGTAGTCGGTCCTAGGGGTGATCCGTCATGGTGTATATTCCCCATACATTCACACTAGCAACCAATACATTGACCACATTATCAACTACTGGACGAAAATTAATGGGGTCCCTAGATGGCGCGTCCGTATTGTTGCTGCCTCTATATGTCTCTCCCATACTGCCAACAAGAGTGACAATCGTTACTGAAGTGTAGGAGGGGAAAAAATCCCCCATGTTCTCCCCAACGTGTGTGCCCGCCAATTGTGTGGTGAGGATCATGTATCTCGTTGGAGGCAGGAGCCGGCAGCCCTTGATTAATCATGGATAGACAAGGGAGTGCGGGAAGGTACATGGGAATGACAGAGAATAATAAGATTTTTCAAGCCAATGCCGAGAGGAGTCCCCCTTGCTGCCGCCGTCTCGGTCAGATGAGTGCGGTGAAGAGGAGCTTTATTTTCTCCGACCCCCGGTGCCAACCATGTAAGGCTCCTTTGATGAAGTGAGAGAGCGGACTTGAGAAGGCGCGCGGGGATGGGCCAGTGTCTTCATATGTATCCCCATATATCCTGCGTCGCGGCTCACTACTCCATGTACACTTCTACTACTTATAGAAGCAGTAGTAGTAGCAGCAGCGTCTCACCCAATCCTGGTGACAGTGGAAATGACCATTTGGGCAATGAGACATTAGCGAGTCATCGATCTTGTGAGATCAATCACCATGTGCCAAGGACAATTCTTCTTCCTCTTCTTCTCTCCCGCGCCTCCTTCCGCTTCATCCATATCCCTTGACTGTGAAAGGAGTCGACAACTAAGGACACGTCCTATCCCATAGCAATGCAGATGGTATAGTGACAGGGCACCTTATACACATTCGTCATGGAGACGCCCGGGTTGAGAGACACTGAATGTGACCCGGCGGCGCCCCACTTGAAATTAAAATCAAAATTGAACCTCTGATGCTGCGGCTGCGGTGGAGGTGAATATGTGGCACGGTGGTGGGCTGGGCCAGGCAGGCTTTATAATACTGGCTGAATTGTGGTGGTGGTGGTGGATTGGGGGTGACAATCGGTGTGCGGTTTCCTGGAATGGCTGCATATGCATGCACGGTTTGGAGTGTATTATTAGGCGACGGATTTTACCGGACCCAGGTATAGTAGGTCCATATGCGTACTGGAATCTTCCACATATAGTAGTTAGGTTGATTTTGGATTTTCTTTTGGCCCCGATTTCCCCTTAGATGGACTGTTTCCACGGAGATGACATCCGCATCTCTCACACTATCAATGACTTGATTAATTGATCTCGTCCCGTCCTATCTATCATGCATGTTCCCTCCCTCTCTCCCTCTATATATCATCCCGTCTCTCTCTCTCTCTCTCCATCTCCTTCGCTCCCTTGTCTTTCTCCCGTCCTGTCTGCCCAGAAGAGGCTGCATGTGCTTTCTTTTCTTTCTTTTTCTCTTTCCCTCACTCCCGCTCTCTCCATTTCAGTGTGCGGCCCTACCACCATCACTACACTACTGTTCCCATGTACACAGTCAGCACTTGGTTCAATGGATTTGGTGGTTGTTGTGGTGGTGGTGGTACAGTACGGATTACATAGTTTTCCGTTCTATATGCATATGTACGATCATGTGTGGGTGTATAGTACAGTATTAAGAGGGGAAAGGCATGTGGCTATAGTTGTGTGTGTGTCCTGTGAAAATTCCGGGCTGAAGACAGTACAGTAGTGGTGGTGTACAGTGCGGGTATGCCTAATGCGTATGTACATGTGTAGGCGAAGGGCGTCATTGCCGATTCGATGTGTCCCGAAATCTAGACATGACGGAGCGGTACATGGTTCAACAAATTCTGTCTCCCCTCATCGGCCCCTTAATCTTGACGTATTTAGTATTTTTATGTATACATACGGGGAGAAATGTTGCGGCATGGAGTGGCGGCGCGAGCAGTTCACACGGATTCACTCTACCGTGGACAAGTTTTATAATTTTTTTGCCTTGCAGTTTCCTAATTTTTTTCCACTCACTTAAGAGGCAATCCTATATACATGTGCTGATTACTAGCGGAATAAACTGTGAGAGGGTTGATTAGGCGGGGGATTTGAATTTTAAGATTAGAAATGAGAAATTGTATTGGCGACAGTCAGTGGCAATGGCTTTGGCGGCGGCGTCAGCCCAAATCCATCCAATACAACCAGGTGGAACAGATGAGAATGTGTTGAGGCTAATTGTTTATTAATTGTTTTCTTGTAAAACAACTGGGTTTTTTTTGAAGAAAATGGCGCGGCGCGAGAGTCTCAATGTGTGTGCGACGGATCGGGTTGATTTAGTGTGTGTGTGGGATTATGCGGAAGGGCTAATGGGATGCCGCAACGCTGGCTGAATTAAATTAGAGTAAATTGAAGGCCGGTTAGACAGGATTGGGAATTTTTCCGTTCCCATTGCCGCTGCTCGCTGCTGTAATACAATCCTTTCAACATAACTGCTCCTTACACCTTGACTCAGAATCAGTCAGTCAGTATAGGGTTGTGATGAGAGGTAAATAATAGCCTGGTAATTGGTCTGGGGTAATGCGCGCCAGTGCCCACGAGGTGGTTGTATAGGTACACGCATACGGCTAAGTTAGTCCGTATCAGTGGCCAGGCGGACCAGGACTAATAGTACGTAGTAGTCTGGGCGGTGGGAAAGTTTAATTTTATGATTGAACAGTCCGGTGTGAAGTCAATTAGCAATTTATCTTTTGGACGTACACGTCTGACCCATCATCCGTAATGAGTGTGTGAGAGGAATGTATGGACGGACTGGATTTTCAAATGTCCGCCCTGTCAGATCAGTAGCCCCGGTTTAGGTTAAACTGGCTCATCTGTGGAGTAGTATGAAGTGGGACTCTCTGAATTTACCGGGTCAAACTGGGTCACGACAACAAGGAAATTAGAATAGTAGTCATAATAATAATAATAATAATATTGACGGATTTTTCCAAACCTTACTTTTACAAACCTTAATTACATTGGCCTTCCTTTTCTTGGGGGTAGGGTTGGTTTTTGGCGCGGGTTTTTGAAATCCGAGGGTGAACTGGCTCGGTACACGTACGTACATCCGCGTGCCTTGGGGGAGGGCTCGTGCAATTAAGGGGTACTGGCTCGGAATGGACCACAACAAGACTGACTCAGGACGGAGATTATGAACGACTTCCGTGCGTATGGACTGTGAAATCCCCGCTGGCACTCCTCACTGCACCCACCGAGCCAGTCACACACTCTTACCCACGTACGCTATGCACACACATACACACATGCTTCCACACATGCATATATGGAGCCCCACATGTACATGGGGATATGGGGTAGGACTTGCCGATCCGAATCCGGATTTTGGGATAACTCATTTCGACAGAGTGGCGCCTCCGTTTTTATTCTTCTAGCTCATCCGTTTGCCTTGCTTTCCTCCACTATCTGGACTTGGATCCTTATATAGTAGTCGTGGTGGAGAGTAGGGAACCATTAGCATACATATGATATGGTGGCTGAGCACGGGCCCTTGCTGGCGAGGAGAAAAGGCCTTACTTGTCGTCTTCTACTTCTTCTTCTTCTTCGTCTTCTCCCTTTCTTTCTGGCCGCAATAGATCTTTTCCTCAGATCCCGGACTCACTCCCCTCGTGCATCTGATAGGGGATAGGAACTATATGCTTGGTATGTTGTAGCTGATCATACGGACTATGTCTTTACAGTGTGCTACACCCTGTACAGCGAAGACATGAGGAATTTAGCGTTGATTCAAACCATTGTGTTGTACGAGATGATACTACAAGAGTGTGTATTGCTAATAGCACTACTTCTACTATTACGTTCGTTTGCGTCTACTACTACTACTACTACTACTACAGCCTAATGTCACTTTTTGTTCCCTTCCCGCCATGGATGGGTAATGTAGTGGTAACTCGGGAGCTCTCTGGTGATACTTCGGCCCCGCTGACAATTGCCAGTCACCATATATGGCCTCGTGTCCTGTCTGTAATTCCGCCAAGACAAATGGAGGCCACATGAGGAGTGAATGTTAAATTTTTGAGCCATTGATTGAGCCCTTGTTTACACAATGGCCCATGTCTCAATGACTCTCGTGTGTGTGTGTGTGTGACTGCTCTATATGGGGTATGGCGTCAGTGTAAGATTGAAGGAGTTTTGTATGAGTAAATTTGAATTGCCGCGCGCTGCTACGATCAGAACTTCAAAAAAGTTACTGCTTTCTCCCTCCTTTTACCACTACTGCATTGACCGTGTGTTTGTGTAAGTGTGTGGGAGTAGCGGGCTATATGCACGTCCCTGCTCGTCAGTCACCGAATGATCCACTCCTCTTTGTCAGATTTCCCAGAGAGTACATTAACAACATCTTTTGTACTGGCGGCTGTCCGGAGTGTCTGGATGTAAGGGAGGATCTTTGAGACACATAATAGTTGCAGTAGATTGTAAATCCTGGGAACCAGTTGAACCGATGGACAGGGATGAGTGTATCTGTGGTAGTTGCAGTAGCAGTATACAGTGTGTTTTCCCCTGTTTGTCTGTTGTACACTGCTGACTGACTGGGTGAGTGAGCCTCCACTAGATATACATATATATTCCTCCAGTATGAAGAGACGCCTCTGCCCAGGGGCCGTACGGAAAAAATACATTAAATATTTTCAAGCCATTAGGCAACTGCCATTCAAATCCAGAGAGAAAATTATGCTCTAGCTATATGGAGTTACATGGACTTGAGTTTCGCTTTTTTCTGTCCCCTCATTTTCCATGGATGTAATGAGCCCGCCGTAGTACTCTCTCGCTATTCTCTCACTCAATGTGAGAGAGAGAGAGAGAGGAGTCTCTCTGCCCCGGCCGGATGACGTCATTAGGGGAGACGAAGTATAGTGCCCAATTTCATGTAATGATGGGGCGAGGGGCTGTGTGACATTGGGCTCTGATGGAAACATCTCTAATTTTTGGCATCATTGCGTAATACTGTGTGAGAGTGATTGGGAATGTATCTTTATAATAATGCGCCCTAGAGATCAGGGTCGACTCGTATAAGTTCTCACGAACACGTACAAATGGCTTTGGATTTTCAGACTCTTAATTCACCATCCTGAGACTTAATTAGAGTTGTAGCAGTAGCAGTAGTAGTCGTCGTCTTAGTCTGGGAGTCGCCGGTATGACTTGAAGTGGGATTTAAAATCTATGACTTCCAGCTCCTCTCGCATCCTATTAATAACCACATGGAAGACACACACACGG
>WJFA01003719.1:0-12170 GCA_009870155.1 Pseudobourletiella spinata | reverse complement strand
CTCCACCTCCACCTCCACCTGCACAGTAATTACCCACTGTCACGAAATCATTAGCACAACACCGGCAGCTCATACCACATGGGATATTTCCATCCTCCTCCTCCAATCCCATCGAATCCCATCACAGCATAGCATACAATCCGTCTCACCAAACCCTCTCGACACACTCTGTCCCCAATTTACATTTTTTGAACGCCCCGCGCACTCACAAACACACACACACACACACACACACACACACACATTTACGAACATTTACATACAGACACACACACACACACACACACTCAGCCACCCGCATTGTTCAACAATCATCAACCCCATACTGTCCAAGTGGTAATCCAATCATTCTGGTGATTCTGTAATACAGAGCTACAGAACGGATGCTCCGGTTCCGAGCACCCTGTATACACGACCGCCACTCATGTGGTCCGTGGGTCGGTCGTCTTTACATGTGTACGGCTGAGAGCGGCACACAACCTTTAGTGTTTGAACATCATCAGAACAGAACACAACTCAAACTGTGAAACCATAGAGACGATGAGTACTTTTACACCCTCTCATAGCCAGTCGCAGGCACTCCGTGTGTGACTGACTCCCTCATCATCAGACAGAGAGACTCACAGTTGAGATTCCAGCCGCCACCAGTCACCGCGACCCGCGACCGACCACAGCACTGCTTTAACGCCGACGACATTTCCAAATCCCCGCAGATACTACGCGCATATACAAAATTATACATTACGAGCAACTCCACGAGAGCTCCTATTCCTTGTCCCAACATATTCCAATTAGATGATTCTCAGTAGTTCACCAACCCCTGACCACTTTCAGCTGGCTCACCGACTCACTCACTCACTCAGTGTACTACAATGGTACATTCCAGAATTTTCGCACAGATACTCCAAGTAGTACAAAATGATGACGTCACAATCGTCGTACATGTTATACATGCGGCCAACTGAGCTAGTCAGTCAGTCAGTCAGTCAGTCCGTCATTTATTCAGTCAAGCCTTGGAAGTTGAGGTTGTTCGGAATTTCGAGAGGCTCATCCGGAATTCCAGAATTGGCAAAAATAATATGAGGCTTTATGGCGAATGAAGAGAAGGAGGAGGACTGATGGCGGGAGGTCGTAAAAATTTCAGTCTACCCGCGCACTTCCCGCAGTGACGTACGTGCTTTTAGTTGTGTAGTGCAGTACTTGATTCAAGTCCCCCGCCGCAGACAGACAGACAGGCAGGCAGGCACATGTCCCATCCATAAAATAATGATCGGAATAATATAGGGACCCCCGCCATGATGGCCGCTTAGTATAGCACACCGAAGGGATGAACCACGTACCTGATAATACCAACCATGGGCTGCCACCACCATGGCAGTAGTACAATACATACTCAACTCACATGACATGACATGACACATGAACTCGCACACACTACAATTCCCACTCCACAGCCATACATTTATGTACATAACATACTTTTGTACATAGGAGCAGCGACCCACCACATCCTCTTGTATGTCTCTATATAGCTCTTGGATTTTCCACATGAAAATTGCATGGTTTCATGTCCTCCAAATGATTCATTCCATTGCCATTCCTCTCCCGCCGCCGCCAGTGCCAGTGCCACACGCCACACCACCGCCACACTGCCGCAACAACAATGGGGTCAGGCGCTATATATTTAACAAATATGTACTCACATAGAGAGACACAGAGTGAGCCATGAGCCATTGCATTCTTCTCGTGTTCTGACTGTGAGCTTTGGCTTTCGCCCCCGCTGTCAAATTTACCAGCACCACCAACATCACCAAATCACCACCACAGACAGAGCAGAACTTATTGTACAATCTCCAATAAGCCTCGGACTCGGAATAATAATCATAATAATAATAATAATCATAATAATAATAGGGCGACGAAGATTATTTTGACAGTGCGGAAACAATGGGACAATGCCGAGGGGATTAATCCATATTTCCTTCTTGAGAACGACGCGCGCGCCGCCCTTCACCACCACAAAAGCTCGTCGCATTTGAGTCAATGGGAATATAACTTGATGCTTCACATCGGCGGATAATACATCGTGGAAAATATAATAATAAAATGATGAACACAACAATAATAGTAAAAAAATACAATAATAATATTAATAAAATAATTCTTTCAAAAATGAAAATATAAAAACAATTGTAATGATAATAAAAATTATTAATAAAAAAATAAAAAACAATTGTAATGATAATAAAAAATACTAATAAAAAAATTGTAATGATAATAAAAAATATTAATAAAAAAAATAAAAAACAATTGTAATGATGGTAAAAAATATTAATAAAAAAATAAAAAACAATTGTAATGATGGTAAAAACATCAGTAAAAAATAATCAAATAATACAAATATAAATAACAATTACAATAATTATGAAAAATATTAATACTATCATCAAATAATAAAAATACAAAAAACAATTTTAATGATAGTAAAAAAATGTTAGTAAAAAATAATCAAATAATAAAAATAAAAATACTATTATAATGATAATAATAATAATAAAATGACACAAAAACATTAAAATTACATAAATATAAAAAAACAATTATAATGGCAATAAAAAATATCACTAAAAAATAATCACATAATGAAAATAAAAACACATTTATAATGATAGCAGTAATAAAATCATAATAGTAATAACTTTGGTAACAATACAAAAAATAGATTTTAAAAACAATACAAAAAAATAATAAAATGAAAAATCTGAAGTTTTCCAACGGGTCACCCCGTCATACGTCGCACGTGCGTCATTTTCCCTGTCCCAAATCGGAAATTAAATTTGAAAGTCTTCAGTAGTCCATTCTCCTCCTGTGAGAGATCTGATGCTGACGCTGACGTCAGAGTGAGCACAGGGCGAGCAGACACAAAACCAACTCAGAGTCGAGGCAACGGCCGGGGGAGACAAGAGAAAACCGCAGATCAGAACGAGGTGGAGAGATCTGATTTGATTTGCGGCAAGGAATTTTCCATTTTACATACTTGTACATTATTCCCACTTCCCACAGACGCGCGCCCTCATTCTGCACAGTTGAACCGAACCGACTCACCGTCACCAACCAGGAAACGGAAATGACTTTACCCACTGTCTATTTTCCCTTCACACACACACACACACAAATACGAGAGCCAAAGACATACTGAGCACATCCACCGATTCACGCTCATTCACAAAGAAAGAGATGGGGACGAGAAGTCAATCCGAAATTTGAAGCCAATATAATCTGAGAACAACAACAACAACAGCGTCACGGAATGACGGATCAAGAAAATCTCTTCCGAGTCTCTCTCGTTTTCCACCTGTGAAAACGATGATGATGATGATGATGATGAGGCACATGTGACCTTCACCATCACCGAGATCTTCATCATCATCATCATCACGGAACAGGAGGGTACACACAGAGATGAGCACTTCCGCCTTCAATCCGGAAACTCATCATCACATCACAGCCCCTCGCTTCAATCTTTTACGTCAACTCACAAACTTCTCTGGTTCAAGGCAACACATTTTATCCGTTCCTTCATCGTTCAAGTCATCAGCAAATATTTGCTCAAGTCGAAGCCAAGCCGACGACAGCTTCTTCATGAAAATTCAAATTTACCGCCTAACCGCCAAAATCTTCCCCGACCAGCATATAGTCACCCTGTGTACTCACGTCCACAATGTACATTTCAATGCGACGACTGCATAATTGCAGGTCCCCATAGTCCACACATCCATGTCCAATCCCAACTCATTTCACCCTCAAGGGGCTGCTCACATGCTCACTTATGACGTCATCACTTGGCGGGAGGGACAGGGGTCAGGCAAAGATAATCATCAACAGCATATGATCATCATCATCATCATCATCATAACGAGCTTTCCATTCCAAAAAGTTCCAATAGCACGCTTTAATTCCACCACACATCCACCCTATACACGTGCCTCCTATGATAACAATGCTATTGTTGTGCTGATATGTATTTCTACGGAGAAAATATTGTATACTTTTCCAACTTTTCAAATTGACAGCAACTCTCCGAAACTGTCCGTGTTGTAGACAGACACTGTAGCACAGTAGTAGTGACAGTAGTTGTAGTAGCCGTGCAATAGTAGGGAAACGAACAAAAGTACCTCATCTCTCACCCGAAACTGACCCCCTGTACCGACCTACTTTTTTCCCTTTCCCGCCAGCAGCAGCAGCAGCAGCTCCGTCTCGGGAAATAAACTAAAATGGAGAAGATCCTTCAGGAAACTGACTCACTCCCTTACATACATTTCCCAACTCAACTCAACTCACTCAATTCAACTCAACTTCGGCCGCGCCCCGCCCTGCCCAAGCATGATGAAACTCGGGGAGAGGTTACAATAATTAGAGCTACAGTTGCTACAATACACATTCTATTACTTGCACACCGCTGTTTCGTAACAATTTCCCTTCGAAAGAGCCTAAAAAATGGGGGATTTTACCAACTTAGTCTTATATGCTGGGTCTTTTCACACATGCCATACCACATTGTGTGTGCGCGTGTGTGTGTACAAAGTAGCTACTAGCTAATACTTACCGTGGAGAGGAAAGTGTCGTCCCGATTTACCAAATTATATGAGCCGGGGATCAGGCACAAGGGGATGGATAATGAGAAATAAAGCTCTGTAAATACCAGCTGTTTGTATGTGTGTGTGTGTGTGTCTGTGGAGCTAAAAGCCTCACATCTTTCCCTTCCTCAACACGACGACGACGACAAGGATGACCACCATACCGCCGTGGAGTAATCAGAACGGGAGGGATACTACACAGGGTGTCCCAAAATGACGTATTCGGTTTGTTTCTTAAATAAAACCAGAACCCGGTAACGTAGAACACCGATTTTACACATATTCACATCCATTAATACAATCACATTTATTCTACGTGTAATTCTAGGTACAAAAATTTGTTAACCGCTCAACCAGGTCCTCTTTACCTACTAAATTCAGACACGATTCCAAGTAAGCTGTCCATCATAGCCCAACTTTGCTGCTGCTGCCCTGATTTTTTCTACCGTATTAAATTTTACAACTATACTCCCTCGTATTGAATGAGGAAGACCAATGTCTTGATTGCCAAATTGGTTCGAACCGAACTGGGCACCACATCATATTCTGCTGCGAAAAATACTCTGCTAACCGCGCCAGGTCTCCAAAGGGGATTTTTTTGGAACACCTCATTGGAAAATTTTATTGATTTAATAAGGTATCCCTCGGCTAACTTTTTTGTGGACGGGGTCCAGGACTTTCTTATAGCTTATCTGAGATCTCTAAATACCTGATAATATACATCACTAGTATCACGTCATATAATACTAGGTATGGAATACATCATTTTGGGACACTCTGTAGAGGGGAACATGCGGGATGGAAATCTCTTGTCATGTCTACAATGAAACCCGCCGAGTAGTATGTAGTCTCCCTCTCACTAGACACAGTGAATGACCCAATTCCCCCCAATCTCACTCTATTACTCGCCGACTCTCTCATCTCATCTTCCCGATGCTCCAAGGGGGAACAACAACTGCTGCTGCTGCTGGGATGAGCGGGGTGGCCAATTAGATGCCGCAGTAACCCCTGCCGAGCTCACTCACTCACTCACTCAGTCAGTCACTCCTCAGTTCACTTACTGTATTCTGAGCTGGCCGTTACTATACGTACGTATGTACGTAAGAGGATGGGAAATGGAATACAAATTGCTCATATTATTACATACAGAGTGAACACACCCAGCAGCGCAATGGTGCGGACGGGAAGCGGAGAGCGAGGAACGGACAAGTTTATTATATAAGAAAAAAAGCGGGTCCTTTCGGATCCAAGGTCATCCGTTCCCACTCACTTACTCCCTTTCTCTCTCTCTCTCTCTCTCTCTGGTTAATACTCTGCAAGGAGCCTGCGGTTGACGGAATGACACGACTGATTGTGAATAAAAAAAATACTGCCACAGAGTATTTCCGCGCAGCATTGTCCTCCCGCGCGCCCCGCATAATTGGACGAGTGGGCTGGTTACAGGAGGAGAGAAGGCTGTCGTAATTCTCCGCCGCCGTGAGTCCTTGGACCATCACTATAGCTAACCACCGCAAGGTCACTCCCACACCAGCAGCAGCAGCGGAGGATCTGCGCTATCCATTCCAATTTACCCGCTCATTCCGTCCACGGGAGTCGTCAAGATGACTTCGCAGACAGACGTGTGGATTTGACACGGAAATTATTGTGGACTACAGTCGATCTCTGGCTCGTCCTGAGGATGGATATGATAAGGGCGCGGACTTTGTCTGTGTATAGTTTGAGGGATGCGGTTCGAGGTTGTGGTCGGGGCGCCGGAGCTGAAAGTGATGCGCATATGCATAATGCATTTGATGGGTGGAGTGTGAGGAGCTCCAGCGGGAATGCCCGTGAGAGTTGGGTTGGCTGGGATGATGACCCTGTGCGCGGCGTTTATGGTGAGTGGGACTGTGAGGAGATCCCAATTGGAGGGACAATTTTGGGGAGCGGGAAAAGTGTAAAACTTGATCCCATATGTACAGGACATGAGTAGAAGGAACGAACCTCATCATTTTCGGTCCCACTACCCTCATCGTCATCGTCATCACTGCCGTCCTGGAACTTGACCGTGGAGGTGCGGGTCATTTCGAGCTCGGCCATGGTCGGCTCCGATTCCAAGTTGCGACCACCCGCTCCGAAATCCCCGCTGGCGCCCATCAAACCCGAGCTCGTCGAATGGAAGGATTCTCCCTCTGTGGAAGGAAACAAATGAAAGGATTTTATTAGGCTTGATTTTTAATTTTTGAATTAATTTTAATTGTTTTTTCTTTTTTTGCTCTTCCACATGATTTTTAGAAATACTTGTTGTCTAATTTTTTAAATATTTTTTGTTAAGTTTTAAATGTTTTTAATAATTGTTTAAAACATTTTTAATTCATTTTCAAGCATTTTTGTCAAGTTTTTAAATGTTTTTAATAATTGTTTAAAACATTTTTAATTCATTTTCAAGCATTTTTGTTGAGTTTTCAAATTTTTTAACATTTTTTTAAACATTTCTTATTTATTTGACAAACATGTTTTAATGATTTTTTAAAGCTTTTAGTGAATTTTAAAAATATTTTTATTAATTTCTTAATTCATTTTGTATTATTTGTTAAAACAATTTTCATTAACTTTTTAATTCATTAAATATTGCTTTTAAATTATTTTGTTACTAATTTAATTATTTTTTATTGATATTTATAGACTTATTTGAATTTGTTTTTAAGTTATTTTTTTTATTTTATTAATATCATTTTCTTATTTTTAAACTTAATTTTTTAAAAACATTTTTTCATTAATTTTTTAAACATAGTTATTCTTTTTTGTGTTTCATTTTTACATCCCCAAAAATCACGAGAGAAAATTCCAGCTCAGCGCACAGCATCTTCCTAAAAAAGATAATTTCCGGCGGGAACAGGATTTACTATTCAATCCCTCCCGCCGTCACATCATGCGAGATGCCGCCGCAACATGACAGAAAATGTAGGGAATCAGCAGCATCAATCAACGTAATAATGTCATCCGCCAATAACCCCCAAAAACAGATCCCACACACATCTACCAGACCCTCCAAATTTTCCAGCCCAGTCAGCTCGGACATCAAACGATTCCCTCAGAACATATTGGACGATGACGATGCTATGCACACGTCATAATAATAATAATAATAATCCCGACGGACGCACAACATATCCACGGTGATGACAAACGCAGATCCCCGCACTACATGATCCTCCAGCAGAGTAGAAACGGAATTGATGGCTTGAAATGAGCTTCCTGTCCACCACACACTCATACACACACATTCACACACGCGGGTTCTGTCCAACCCTCTCCAAGCTTGCCCATCCCAGGTATTTGATAACATTACCGGATCCCACTTGACTCCATCCACCATCCCTACCTCCTCCATTAGCTTTATTACACGGAGTCAAGGGATCCCTCACATTCCCGCTCAATCCAAGGGATCCCCACAGTCAATCCTCTCCGCGGACCGTGGAGTATTACATCAGCAGACTAATCAATATTCCATGCGTAACATCACCGGCACGGGACGGGCTTTCCGAAATCCACTATACTTCTTCTTCTTCTGCTCCTCATCCTCATCCTCCTCATCCAATCCCCGAAATGTCCTCCACACATCTCTGCGTCAAAGACACATCAAGCAACCTCATCCCATGTCCTGCCCTTCTGTTCACAACAGAGCGCATCACATCATGAAGATTCACGGAGCGGGGAGCAGCAGCAGCAGCAGCTGTGGACGAACGGACGGACGGGATCAGGAATCCACACACTTGTGCCCTACATTTTCCTCCTGTACTTTGTGACGTGACGAGACGATCTCGTGTAGATCCCATATTGAGAATTACAGGGAAAATCCCCACCATCTTCATTTGGGGGAAGCTGTGTTGGAATTAGAGCGGCTCCTACTGCTGCTGCTGCTGCTGCTGCAGCGACGGCCTTTTCCGGTGAAACAGCTGCAGCCTTCCATACGGCGCTTTATTTTCCACAAGGATGATCCAACTCACTGTGAGTCGCAATGGGAATGACGGACATAAAGTACACACACACACACAGACACACACACACTCCATCGGGACGGGAATGATCCGTAATTTGTTTGAATATATATGTAGAGATTTTCCCGCGGATTCTCCCAACCAATTCCCACATAGCCAAGCGTTCCAAACTAACTTTTAAGGGATTTGCTCCAGCCCGAGAGTCTTCTTCTTCGGAGAACTGGAACAGTTGTTGGAACCGCCGCAGAACTAACTACAGCCTGTGGACCGGTCGCACTAATTATACTGGAAAAACCACAAGATCAGTAGAATACATACTAACTACTACTAGACTAGAACATGTCCAACTAATCCACAAGTTGTCCGGGAAAAGATCAAAAGGGAAACTTGGTGGATCCACACCACATGGGGAAACTGACTGCAACTGTTTTCACTTTTCAGACTTTCAGAAATGAGTCACCACGAAACCAACGGCAACCAAATGCTCACATCAGAGAGTATTTTGTCATCACCAAAGTGACGAGCTCACCACCGAAACCTCGCGCACTAATTCACAAATCTATTTGATTATTTGAAGCCACACGTGCTCGATGTCCCGCTTGAAATGGCCAATGGAAAATCGGGAAAATTATGATGATTTGATTTGAAAAGGCGGAAATGCGGGATATGGGCCATGACAAGTTGGAAATTACTGGCTATCCGTTTCCTTAGTCAGGGCATAACTCTAGACGTACTACTTCGACATCTGCCACAAAATCTCCACTTTCACTGACGACTACAGTAGAATCACCGTATAACGGCCGTGTGTGACACGGTCATGTTATTATAAGGTTCATTTCCTCGTGTTATTTTCAAGGCAGGGTAATAACGGGTTGTCCTTTTATAACGGTCAAATCATCCCCTGTGACCCCTGATGGCTGTAGAGAGGAGATTTTTCAGTGTAATTAAAAAACTTTGGGACGCCCGCACGGAATTTCCCATTACAGCACATCCCACAAGATTCCCGCGGCCACCGCCAGAATTCAACTTCCCCGCAAACAAATCTCTCGTTATCATCAAGTAAGTACTGCCTGTGTGGACGGAGGGAAATGTGTTGAATACCAATAATTTGTAGTTAGTTTTCCTTTCACGCACGCACACACACACACACATGAACCCTCTCACAGGCTTGAGTTCTCACGTTCACAGCCGCAAGAAGCACACTGCAAACCCGGCGGTTTAATAGCAACGAGCGGAGGATGAGGAGTCTGGGAACGAAAGTTCAAACTTTCCGCCTCCGTTTCCTCCACCAATAATGAACTCATCTCATCACTGCTATCATCTGACCAGAGCAGCACCGGTGTCTTTACCCCCACCAACTCTGGTTTTACGCCCGCCAATTCATAGGATTGGACACAATTCAAATTTTCGCGGCGTATGCCCATGACATCAGGTGCAACGTAGTGCCTGACCACAAAGATATTCGGTCACAATGCGGTCACTACGTGCGGAGACTCAGTTTTCTCAACTGTATTCTAAAGTTATTTTTCATTCCTCAAATGCAATTTTGAAGTTACTTTTCATTCCTCAAATGCAATTTTGAAGTTACTTTTCATTCCTCAAATGTAATTTTGAAGTTATTTTACATTCCTCAAATGCAATTTTGAAGTTACTTTTCATTCCTCAAATGTAATTTTGAAGTTATTTTACATTCCTCAAATTTTGACGTTATTTTTCATTCCTCAATTGTATTTTTCAACTTACTTTTCATTTCTCCAATTAATTTGTAAAACATTGTTTGGCGCTACTTCGTGGCCCCAATGACGTCATCATTAACCTGAGCTAGCATGTGCGCGCATGAGCATTGCACCTGGATTCTAAAAGGCTTGAACAGGACATGCCATTTGCCACAAAATTACTCGCCTCCAAATTTCAGATCAGGCAAATTCCGGGAATTTTCAAACTCCGCGCACGTCAAACTCCGGCGGAAATGGGAAATTAACTTGTCTTGAACTCAAAGTAGGTTTGAGGACATCTGATCATTAGAAGCCAATTCTAGAAATCCACATGTACTCAAAAGCCCATTTTGTGAGGAGAACAAGGTCAGAATTATTGGGCAAGGTAACATTGTTCCAGCCAGGCAGTCACTATACACTCATCCGTAGTTATGCACACAACTCATTCATTTACCATTAGTGGCCCACTCTGACTCTCCATGGGAACTTTAATAATAATAATAGCCAACTCGATTAGGACACTTCTGGAACAGTGACACATGGGTAATTTCCTGAGCAGAAGGATCCCCCGCAGCCCTTGAGACTTGAGAGAATCCTCTGAATGGATACTTAATGTGTGTGTGTGTGTGTCCCCGTCCATGTAGGAACAATTAGGGATAAATTAGTCCACTTTCCCCAAAGTCACACTCATACACACTACTCTCGCCAACAAGCCCACTTCTTCTTTCCTCCTCCTCATCCTCATCCTCATCCTCATCATCATCATCATGAGACTTTAATGAGTCTCAAAATCGTCCCTACTCTCACTCACTCACCCTCACAACTATACTCAACGCTAGCACTTTGTGAGAGTGACTTCCTCACGGGGAAATTAGTTTATCCGGGCAGAGGAGGTCATCATTATCATGATCATTTGTGAGTTGGCCAACTTCTCACTCACAGAGCCAGGCGTGCTGGATTATAAGCCGGGGTGCTCTGATTAGCCCTCCGGTGCCTTCTCTATTATTACCGCACAGAGGGACGGATGAGGAGGGAACCTTGGAACAACGACTTTCCAGCACAGGGTCACATCCACAACCTCACAAAAACGTGGGCAATCCAGGCCAAGGAACCCAATATCACAGAAAGTAGTACAGCGAGGATAACAATAAGGATGATGATGACGATGATGATGATGAGGACGATACGAGTTAACTGACTGAGATGCGGCTCAAGTTAATTAAGGTAGCGGGGACTCATTGATGCTGTTGACAAAATCCTTCGGGGTGGAAAACCCGTTGTTTCCGTCGAGCCATTCACACACACTGTGTGCGTCAATAGCTGTTTGACTGTGCTTCTAAAATGAGTGTGGATGCTTTTACGCAATGCGTTTCTGCTGATGCGGCGTGTGTGTGCTTTTGTAGCGTGGGCGCGTGTGTGCCAGGGACGTAATGATGAAAAATCACTAGTCACCAAAATTAGTGATTATTGTTTTTGATTAGTGATTAACCAGTAATCACTAATAATAAGAATGATTTTTCGCCGAAAAATCAAATCAAATGAGCAATCAATAATCATTACTACAGAAATTACAATATTCAGTAATCATCAGTAATCACAGTAATCACAGTAATCACCCCCACACTTGCAATGTTCAATAATCATTATCATTAACCCCCATGATTTTAATCAATAATCATGATTATTACCTTCCCATGATTCTAATCAAAAATCATAATCATTACCCCCTATTTTAATTATTAATCATAACCATCAATCCCCATGATTTCAATCAATAATCTCAATCATTATCCCCTTTGAATTCTAATGAATCAAAATGATCATTACCCTCTGTGGTTTTA
>WJFA01003718.1:0-12171 GCA_009870155.1 Pseudobourletiella spinata | reverse complement strand
CCAAATTGTGGTTTGAGTCCACCATGAGCAGTCTGCTGTA
Source organism: Pseudobourletiella spinata (assembly GCA_009870155.1). Lineage (NCBI taxonomy): Eukaryota > Metazoa > Arthropoda > Collembola > Symphypleona > Bourletiellidae > Pseudobourletiella > Pseudobourletiella spinata. The sequence goes on along the minus strand of WJFA01003718.1, from coordinate 12,131 downwards.
GGCTTAACGATTCCGTTGCAAAACTGCAAAGTGCTCCAGGAAATCGTCAAAATAATGATTTCGCACCGCTTAACGAATAGTGCTTACCTGCCTCAATACGCAAGTCGTTGGCAGCCGAAGACAAGGACCTCTTCCATCTCGTCCGATCCCTACAAAACACCTCCGATTCCGACGTGTGCTGCAGAAAGTACCATGAAAAATCATAAGAATAGTGTCATTGCTCGGAGCAAGAAAGAACAACAGCGGAATCGGAAATCTCGCATAATATCACGGAAACTCCAAGAGTTTGAGCAAGTTTTGGAAAAGTCTTACAGAAAAGAAAATCAATCCAAATCTAGTCAGCAAGCGCCTCATCACCAGCAACAATCAACAGCGAACGCATCCGAATTTCCAACTTGCGGACGAGGGGAAGTCGATCCTACTTGCAATTTAACGACTCCCAAGTACGATCCAAAACTCCAGTCCAAAAACATTGATTTGAGCTCGAACACTGAGGACCGGCAGGGCGAATTGTTTAATACGAAGGGATCAGCTCGGCGAATATTGAAAACATACAGTCCCTTCATAGTCCCGTTACCCAAAATCTCCCGCGAGGAAATGAATCGAACCCGGTTGACGCCGGTGAAGACATCTCACGGTTATATCCCCCTATCGCCAGTAAGGTACGTCACGCACAGACTTCCAAAACCATTGTCAGCTGAGTCGGATGAAGGCAGGATTAAAGTTCGACCGCGGCTACCGACGAAAAGACGTCTTGCAGTGCTAAACGAAAGGTCAAAGTCAAAAGATAAATCACGAGAAAATACCACCTCCAAATCGACTGTGAGACCGGCAAATAATGGTTCCAACCAGGTCACTTGTGGCAGTTTCAATTCAGGTTTACTGGCCCCCGGGGTTCAGAGCACGAATATCTGCTCTTCGCCAAGCTGTGACCTCATTCCAGCGACGGGCTCCAAGGTTTCACCGAGCACCGCAGTCACCAGTCCAGCAAACTTGAAAGCTAATCTGATAAAGTCTTTATCAGCTAAGGATAGCATAGCCGGTGGTGATGTCGAACCGACCAACGCCAGCTCAGCAATCACTGTGGATTCAAAATTTTTAATGCGTGAAAATACCGATTTTTCTGTGAACAGTAAATCTCATCAGGGGACAGGAAAATTTGCAAAGGTCATTTGCACTAGTGCGATTGCCAGTGAGGACGCGAAAATTCTGAAAGATTCTCCAAAGGTGACAGCGACGACATCAAAATCCACAATTAATTCAATTCCATTAAAGAACGACATGAAAAAGGCCAAAACCTCACCCAGCCAGGTGTCCATTTCTTTGTTAACGAAAATCGGCATTTGCACCGCTCAACCGGGCACGAAAGAATGGACGACATACTGGGACAAGTACGACAGAGCAATTGCACAGTTTAAAAGATCCGAAGCGCATTTTATGCAAGAAAGTAAAGAATTCCGGGAGGATCTTGACAAGTACAGCAAGGAAGCGGCCAGACTAGCTTTGGAGGATGCAATATTTAGACAGAGGTTTGGACTGAAATTGATTCTTATATTCGTACACTGTGCTGTATAAATCTTGACTGAATCCCACATGTTAATGGCTTCTTATTGTTCGCAGTATTGGCCTCGAACCACGGCAAGTACATGAAGTCATGGGACAGCCGCTAATGGGACTGACCACATTAAATGGATTCGTGTTCGACCGCAACTATGGACCTCACAGACCTCAGGCCTTCCTAACCAGTGTGGGTAGCAAGGGGGTACGACTCGAACTGGATCTTCGGGGATACGATCCTGACAGTATCAAAATTGACCGGGAGTTCAATCTGATGAAAATTCAAATCCCACCGGATAACCCGAAGGAACCTCTCAAGACCGTTGTTATAGGCATGTCTAATGACTACCAGGTATCCGACATGGAAGTCTACCCCATTGTTAATGGTTGGCTGGTCGTGGAGGCTGCCGAAAAGAAACAAAAACATTTCACAAATAATAGCGCTTTTGGCTTGAAAAGTAGTTCTGAGTAGTTTGCAATTATGTATTGTATGCAATAAATATTCAGTATTTCTGTTTGTCCACTGTAGGACTTACTATGGGCTAAACTAAATTAATTACGACGGATGCACAGAAGAGAAGGGAACCGATCTATCTGAAGTTCACTTTTATTTGTTCAATAAATATAAAAGAAGGTAAAAAGGAAACAAAGGTAACGGATTTCAGGTTCGAGAAGACAATTTTCACAACTGCCGTTGAGGAGAAGGTTCAAAAAATTCGCAGAACATATTTGAAAAGTTACAGCAAGAAGAAAAGTGAATTCCACGGTCTGAAACTAGGTACGTGTGAGCATGACGCTTTTTAGTATCCGTAGTGAACGCCGAATCCGTCGAAGGTGAGGGTGGCGACTCCTGGGACGGCGCTGTAGGCAACTCCCAAGAGGCTGGCTGGGGCAGCCTTGGCAACAGCTGGATGACCGTAGGCGACTGGAGCAGCGACAGCCTTGGCAACTGGGGCGGCATAGGCAAGTGGAGCTTGAGCGGCATAGGCGACTGGAGCAGCAACGGCCTTAGCAACTGGGGCAGCGTAGGCAACTGGAGCAGTAACACGAGCGACGGCGGGGCCCTGAGAGTAGGTCACGGATGGAGCCTGGTGAGCGTAGGCAACTGGGGCGGCGTGAGCAACTGGAGCAGCGGCATAAGCAGGTTGAGCGTAGGCAACTGGAGCGGCGTGAGCTACTGGAGCAGCGGCATAAGCAGCTGGCTGAGCGTAGGCCACAGCTGGGGCAGCATAAGCGAAACGGGCAGCATCGTTGGTCACACGGGTGTCAGACTTGGAGGAGGTGGAGAAGGGGGAGTTGACGGTCTGTTTAAAACACGCAGTCATTAGGCTCCTGAATTTACACTGTGAGAACTTCCTCAATTCCTTTTTACCTTGGACTGGTGGGAGACGGTGCTGAGTCCACCGAATCCGCGAACAGTGGATTCGGCCTGAGCTCCAACAGCTCCGTGTCCATCCAAGCTGTAGGTGAGGCCAGCCTGGGCGGCGGCGACGAAAGCGAGGAGGGCAACAATCTGGAATTGATTCACCACAAGCATGAGAAACACATTCTTCCCTCCCTCCACACAGCCACCCAAAATTTCCAAACGTTTAACCGAATCCCAAAACCGCCAAAACGCTCACCAACAAAAAAAAACTCACCTTGATCATTTTGAAAATATAAATCGGAGGATTTACAAAGTGAAAAAAAGAGAGTTATTTGAGTGTGCACTTGTCTTACTGGATCAAGCTCAACTGATGACTTCTGAGCGGACGCCAATTGGCTTATATACAGGGGACGCGGAGATGGGCGTTGTGTGTGAAAAAAATGAGAGAGTCCTGCAGGTTCAATCTGTCGAGTCCTTTTCGTCAATTCCTTTCACTTTCGAGGGCGAAAGGTTCCCGTTTAATCGCACCTGAATCAAAGTATCATTTACACACATTATCAGACGTTATGAAATTAATGGACTGCATATAAATGGCAAGAGAGACACACACACATTATATAGCCTACCTTAATCCCCCCAATAGCCCAAACCCTTTGCAATGTCATCGAGAATAATAGTTGCCCTTACCTCTCCGTCTTCTTCTGACAAGTCAGGATCGGTTTCGGTATCCCACTATAGCATGACATGCCCACTTACTGTCTGCTGTCTACCGGTCAGTCCAACGGCTATTGCAAGTGATGGGAAAATCATTTTTTTGCATGAAAAGTTTTTCCTTTTTCCCAATCAGTATCTCATGTCTCATCATTTAAATATGCCACACGACATGCTTTACATCCGTACCCGAACGAGGAACAATACGAAACAAATTAAGAAATTCACTGATTACACTGCTACTACTACTGCTGCTGCTCACATTCATCCACTATTATTGCTGGTTTCTCCTCTGTATACAATAATGTGTACACATGAATACAAATGGTAACCCATCATTATCGAATTAGAAATACCAGCGGCTACTACACGTGCTCTCTCATCTATACGTCTGTCTGTGGAGGCGCCCCACTCTTTACACGATACACACATGATCTCTCCTCGCACTCACACACGCTTCTTGACAGGGTCTATGGAAATTCAGAGACTCAATTGGCTTTGTTTCTTAATGAGTCATTATTGATGGATTTAATGGGATGGAGTGAGGCAGGTAAGTGTGTTATATATTTATATTTCAGGTGCAATTTCCAATCAAGTGTGGTTTTTATACTTTGGCGCACTGGTTGGGTCAGTGCGGAACACTTCTTGTCTGTTTGCCACAAATAACTCACTCAGCCATGTGCCGGTAGCACACGCACACCGCACAACCTCAATGGCAGCCGTTACACATTGCTCACCGCTCCCTTAGTATTGTGTGGATCAGTGAGCCTTTTCAGGTTATATACATACACAAATAGAGTATTTGCTCTGATCGTCTGATCTCACCCTCGCTGGCTTCCCATATGCGTGCTTCCAATAATAATATCCAATAAAGTGGCCATCAAATCGAAATCCTGAAATTTTCATAAACTTTGTCGCACGATTTCTGTACAAACGCACGTCCATCACCGTCATCCCGCCCCTTGCAGTTGAGGCGGAAGCCCGTGAAAGCCAGGGAAGATTTCTAAATCGGGGCTCCCAGCATGAGCCGGACGAGGTAATGGACTATCCTCGTTGGTCAGCATCGTCATTCTAATTTTCCTTTCACAGCTCAACGATTTCCATTAGTAAAGTGATCGGAATTTGTGATAGAAGAAGTCATGTATCTTAATCAGATCATCGCAGCCTCTGAGCTTCGCCGCGACCAGTAGATATAAATGTGTGTGTGTGTGTGTGCGTCTGTCAGGGGGGAAATGATGTAACGCACTGACTGAGGCATGCTCAGGGCTGGGTGTGTGTGCGTCTGTAATCGTTGTAATTGTCTGCTTGGAATTCCCTCACCGCATGACATATGATTGTTATTTAAATGCAATAATTTCCCTCAACCCTCCTGCTGTATGATGATTGAAAAACCCTTTCTAAGTCAAGATCTGACAATGTAACAGCCAGCCGTAGCAGAGCTGAACCTAGGTTAGAGTTGTTGTGCATGAAGGGATTGGGTGTCTTCAACCCACAATCATCAATTACGCTATTAAATGCTCTGCTGCACTCCAAATGGTAAGTTGCTATAACAAACTATACGCGTAATTCCTAGTCCCTTGAGCAAACATACGATGTCAGGCAGCTCTCATTATATTAGGCAGAGTGTGTGTGTGTGTGTGTGTGTGTGTGTGTGGACTAAATTCAGATAGCTTAAAGTCATGTGTGTGAGCTGACATGTTAGGGAGTAACTGTATGCAAGGTCTAATTAGTTTATGCCTAACATGGTGTCACTTTAATGGCCATTACATCTGATCTGTCTTGCGTCCGCTGTGGGTACCCTGACAGTCCGCGCAATCAACTGTATGGTGTGAGAAGGAATGCAGTGTTTAGCGGCAAGCCCATGGTGGAGTTGAAACGGTGTACAGCTGACTCTCGGTAGAGTTTCGTCAGATCGCCGTTGGATATTACTCAATGGCACTGACCTGTCTGGACCACGAGGGTGAATCAAAATGAAAGGTATGGGTATAGTGTCCCAAATTTTGTGACTCACAATATTCTATTAGGGTACTTAAACATTCAAGTGATGGAAGTATATACTGACCATTTCTTAATGAGTGCCTCGGAGTTAATTGGTCTGGCTATCTTTGAGGTACTCCTTTATCGTGCCTACTAATTCTCCATTTATTTTGTGAATTTGAGTCATTCGGTACTGCTCGAGTGATGGAGTTACACATTACGAGGCTAAGGTGTGTATAAAAATTATTTCGGTAAGTTTATTATTACATTTGTTTTGAATATATTGTGTATGTAATTGATTTTTGGAGTGATTTACAGCTCTGGGTATAGAAGTATTTGACGGGTTAGCTACCAGGGTGCCGCACGATCCACAGGAGGAAGGGGTACACATCTCCAGGATGAGGTCAGAGTTTTTTCGGGAAAGTTAAGGAGTGCAGGTGACGTTCGTGTAGCTAGACAGAGAAAGTGAATTGAAATTAGGTAAGTGTAGGTTTCCATTAATTATTTTGGTCCACTTTAACACGTCTGGCATTACCATTTTCAGTGTTTCCAAATGTGATGATAATTTGTTTTTCTCACTGTCGCAGGCACGATCATTCTGCCTGTACTAGTTCATCATTTGATTACCATCATTATCCTTACATGATGAGATGCAGTAAAGAAGGGTTCGTAATACGGGCTGCGTAAAGACTTGACCTTTTTATAGTCTACCGTTAGTGGTGGGCTACTCCGATCCGAATCCACATATCGGAAATCTTTGAGAAGTATACCAGATGAAAATCTGTGAGAGCACCCATATCGCAATGAGTGAGACGAGTCACTTGTACTCTTTATACGGATGAGTGCAGACTCATGCTTTTCAAATTCCCACTTTCATTTCAAGGCCAGGGAATTTTATCTTTCAAGCCCTTCTTCACCTATTCTTGAACGGGATCTTATCTGAAAAGTTTCAAAAGCAGCTCGAAAGCGAAACGAAGGACCTGTTCAGCATCTATTCAACGTTAGTTGCAACACAAACTGAAAATTGGATTTGGAAACGACCTGTACGCCACCTCAGAATATGAATAAGCCATAAAAAAGCCTGCATATGTCAACAAGATATTCTGGGATGCAGAGTATATTTCTTAAATGTTATGAACGGCATAACTCCTGAATTTTTGGGCTACAAAAGTGAGTCTAAAAACTAGCAAACCATTTCTGGATTTCAGATGATATGGCCGTCGTAGCTCTTGTAGTGGTTGGAGTCGTTTTGGATGCTGTTGAAGTTTGAGTCGCTTTAACTGTTGTACGTTGTAACCAATAATGCTTGAAACTCAATAGAAATCTGATCTCCGTCTGAACAATCGCATTGAACTTGGACCTCGTTCAACAACAATGACAATGACTAATCAGTGATTTTGTGTGGAATCGAGGAGAGGAGAATAATGGAAATATTTCCCCCTGATACAGTTGCTCCTGTACACCCTTTCGCCTCCTCGGGCAACTTTAAAAGGTCCTGTCAAAGGGATCACCGTAATACTTTTGATTCATTACATTATCCATTGCAAGTCCCAATTCTTGTGAAGCTTTAAACATTCTACTGTCAGATCTCTCCACGCATTGTAGTACGGATAATTACCCAAGCTTACCGGTCGGTGCAATTGCATTGCAACTGCTGTTAGCGTACATTCTGACAAGAGTGTGTATACATACCCTTTTACGAGGACCTTCCTATCTAATTTTTCTCAAGGTCTCACTGAATATCATCAAAAGAAATATCACAGCCCACATATGCAGAAAAAACTAGCTTACGTAACAATATCGTATTTGCTTAGCATTGCATAAGTTACTACTGCAGCACTAACACTAATACAGCTCACACTGTATGGTGCAGCTTTAACACGCGGCTGGACAATGCTAATCACTCTTGGGCGATTTAGAGAAAAACCTAACCTTGAGTACACACCCGTATAGCCCGTGACTCCCTCGTAGACTTGAGACATACAGTCACAGTTCAGTTTTGTAGCTACAGCCAAAAGCTACACAATTTCCAGTAGAGACTGCACCCAGTCTCTCACATTATCACTCCAGTTCACATTCTAAATTTCCCGCAAAATGAAGTTTCTACTGCCGACTGTCGCAGTTTTTATCATCCTGAATCTAGGTGGAGAAACGACAGGGAAGAAAATCCTTTCCATATCATTTTTCTCGAGTCGGAGTCACAAGAATGTGTACGAGCCGCTGCTGTACGAGCTCGCCTCCCGCGGCCATACCCTCACCATTGTCTCACCCTTCAAGTCCTCCAACCCGCACAAGAATTACCGGGAGATCATCGGGGCAGACATCGCGACGTTCATGAACGACACGAACCAGTTCGAACAGCGGATTAAGGGGCAGCAGTTGAACCCGGCTCAGTTCCGTGACAATGCAGTCAAACTATGCGAGAGCTACTACACCATGCCTGAGATGATGGCCCTGCTCAAGGAGAAATTCGATCTCGTCATCGGAAGCTACTTTTTCAACCAGTGCACATTCGGATTCATCCACAAGATCGGGGCTCCGTTCATCCTCATCCATCCGAATGCACCGTTGCCGTTCGACTATTCCGCGAATGGGAGTCCAACCCCGCTATCCTTCACGCCGCTGTCCCTCCTGGGCTACACGGATGAGATGACGTTCAAGCAACGGCTGATTAATTTCCTCGCAAACACTGCATTCGGTACTTTTATCGAATATTTCAACCTTCCCGCCATGGAAGCAACGTACAGGAAATACTTGGGTGAAGACGTCCCCGGTGTGCACGAAATCGAGCGCAATGTGAGTTTGATAATTACCAATAGTCACTTCTCCATCACGTTCCCGAGACCCATCCTGCCGGATCACATCGAGGTTGCTGGGATGCACTGCAGGGACTCCAAACCTTTGCCGAAGGTGAGTTTTTCATCGAAAATTAATGAACAGGGAAGAGGGACTATAAAAATGTTACATAAACTGAGGCGTTTGTCATATCTCTAAAACAGGACCTTGAGGAATTCATTCAAGGCTCCGGAGCACCGGGTTTCATCTACTTTAGTCTTGGGTCCGTCGTCAAGGCACACACCATGCCGGAGGAGCAGAGGAAAGCTCTGTTGGCGGCATTTTCAAAATTGAAACAGCGGGTGATTTGGAAGTGGGAAACGGAGGTCATGCCCGATCTCCCTCCAAATGTGAAGCTGAGCAAGTGGCTGCCGCAGCAGGACATTTTGGGTCACCCGAAAATCCGCTTGTTCATTACGCACGGTGGGCTCCTAAGCACGGAAGAAGCAGTCTACCACGGCGTTCCGCTGGTGGGAATCCCAATTTTCGCGGATCAGGATTCCAACATGAAAGAGGCAGAGCGGAATGGATTCGCCAAAACACTGGAATTTCGGGATCTCACCGAGGAGGGGATCCTCTCCGTAGTGAATGAGATTCTGGCGGAACCAAAGTAACTCAACTTCTTGTAGTCTTTCCATTCAGACACCGGAAATTGGGGATCCAATTTATTAATAATCTGTAATTTTGTAGGTACGCTGCACGAGCTAAGGAATTATCCGTTAGATTCCGTGACCGGATGGAGAAGCCATTGGACAAGGCTCTCTTCTGGACGGAGTACGTGATGCGACATAACGGGGCACCTCATCTTCGCTCAGCTGCGCGCAAGCTCAACTTCTTCCAGTATTACAGTATAGATGTGGTTGGAACTTTGACTGCCGCGGCGCTGCTCCTCAGTTACATAGTTTACAAATTGGTGAGAATCTGTCTGAGGAAAGCTTGCTCACTTTTTGGTTCCCGCCCGAGCACACCAAGCGCAGGAAAAAAGAGGAATTAAAGTTTTATCAACGATCTCCTTTTATTTATGCTTATTCCAGTCTATACATGTTCCAAATTGAATATTCGCGGATGTCAGTATTAAGTTCTCAAAAATATTACCGAGTGAGTAAATGTTACTTTTAATGCTCGCAGGGGCACACAGTGTAGTAGAATGCCTCCTTGTATAGTTACCAAACGTGCCAAAAATGAAAATTTTATTGCAAGATTTGCATCCTCATTTATATAGAATTTAGTTCAGTGAGTTTTTGGAATCTAAATTCGAACTACTCCGTGCCGCTCCTAGTCGCCTGCATGAGCTATTAAAGTATTAAATGTGAAGGCTATAAAATCTCAGCGCCCAGGGTTTCCACGAAAGGAAGCCGTCAACATTACTCCAGCTCCTCGTCCACATCCCACACTTAAATAACATGACTCTGCACTAGTTTTTTGTTAGAGTGCCACTTTGCCTCAGCTCTAGTCTGTTTACGTGCTATCATATGAGCTGCGTTGAGAGATCGTATACTGAGTAAGCTATGCAGTTCACCTTGAAGACTAATCAACCGTCAATGTCAGAGCATATGAATGGAGCTATGCGATACCCCGAGGTTATTGTTCAAGCTGGAGGAATCAGCTGACGCATGTGGTCAGTCGCTCCACAGGCTCACCACTGCTGGCTGGACTGTGTTTGAAAAATCTCTAGTGTAGTGATGAAGGGGCACCTGATTTTAGTGTTGTTTTGCCTTTTTTATTCAACCCGGGAAATTTTAAGTGAAAACATCCTTGCCGTATCCTACTTTGCCAGCCGAAGTCACAAGAATGTGTACGAGCCGCTGCTGCACGAGTTGGCGAACCGGGGTCACAAAATCACCATTGTGTCCCCATACAAATCCTCCAAATCCCATAAAAACTTCCGAGAGATCATAGGGCCGGACTTCAACAGCATTAACAATGCGAAGAACATGTTCGAGGTGAGGATCAAGAATGACCGGTTCAACCCGGCAATTATGATCCCCATTCTGGAGGAGCTGTGTGAGCGGTACTACGGGATGCCGGAAGTGATGGGCCTGTTGAACGAGAAGTTTGATCTCATCCTGGGAAGTTACTTTTGGAACGAGTGCACCTACGGGCTCATCCACAAGCTTGGTGCCCCATTCATACTGTTCCATCCGTCGGCCCCTTTCCCGTCCAGCTATTCCGCTAATGGGAACCCGGTTCCGTTGTCCTTTGTGCCGCACACAGTCCTGGGATCGACGGACGACATGGATTTCAAGGAGCGCTTCATAAACACCATGACCGGAACCATGTTTTATGTGGTGGATGAGCTCACTCGGATCCCCGTGATGGAGAAGGTGTACAGGAAATATCTGGGGGAGGACCTTCCAGCCGTCCATGATATCGAGAGGAATGTGAGTTTGATACTGAGCAACAGTCACTTTTCCCTCAACTTCCCGCGACCAGCTCTGCCAGACTACATTGAGGTGGCTGGAATGCACTGTCGGCCTCCTCAACCCTTGCCGAAGGTGAGCTATTTGTGCTATGGTGTGGTGACCTTACTGTGATTGTTGCCTGATTTATTTTATTATTTTGCCTTGGTATAGGACTTGGAAGACTTTATTCAAGGCTCTGGTGACCATGGTTTCATTTACTTCAGCATGGGCTCCGTGGTCCAGGCTCACACGATGCCAGAGAAACAAAGGCAAGCTCTAGTCAGGGCCTTTTCAAAGTTGAAACAACGTGTGATATGGAAGTGGGAGACGGAGACGATGCCGGATTTGCCAGCGAATGTAAAACTGGGAAAGTGGTTACCTCAGCAGGACATTCTGGGCCATCGGAAAATCCGGCTTTTTATTACTCATGGGGGATTGATGAGCACTGAGGAAGCTGTTCACCACGGGGTCCCACTCGTGGGCATCCCCATGTTTGGTGATCAAGACTGGAACATGAAACAGTCGGAGAGGAATGGTTTCGCTCTCACGCTAGAGTTCAGAGATCTGTCGGAAGACGTCATTCTTGGTGTTGTTAATCGCATTCTAACTGAGCCAAGGTAATTGATGCTCAAAACCGCAAGGTTATTTAGATAAAAATTATAAAAATAAATTTTGAATTTATTCTTGATGTTTATTGTTGTGTACTTTGCTCAGGTTCAAGCAGAGGGTAAAGGAGCTATCAGAAATTTTCAGGGACCGAAGTGAGCAACCGTTGGATAAAGCATTGTACTGGACGGAGTATGTCATGCGGCACAAGGGGGCCGTACATATGAGATCTCCGGCGCGCTATTTGAACTTCTTCCAGTACCATAGTTTGGATGTGTTTGCAGTGGTCGGCGGCATAATTCTTTTAGTTTTTTACACAATTTTTGTAAGCATTCGATTGTGTTCAAGGGCCTGTGTCAGAATTTTAAGCGGGAGAAAGGCTGGAACGGATTTAAAAAAGAAAACGAAATAATGATTCTGCCGTGTGAGTCTTGCTGCCTGAAGCGGTTGAAGGTAACAAAAGTGTGGTCCCTAGTGTGGGGGATGAACGATGAAAATGAGGTCGGATTTGAAAATAAAACTAGTTTAAAATCTGCACTCAGTGCCATTGTATGAATGTATTATTTATCATTATTTCCATTATGAAAATTTGCATGCATCAGAAACTATTATTGAAGTCGAACGTGATGATGTGTGCTACGGAAAGCGATCTGGTAGTGAAGTCTAGGGTCAGATCA
>WJFA01003717.1:0-12172 GCA_009870155.1 Pseudobourletiella spinata | reverse complement strand
AACAACAAGAAAAATAACAGCAACCTCAATGCCCTATTGACGCACTTTTCTGGCTCGTTGCACACCAAGTTATGTAGTATGCTACTTTATACACGAGTCGTCTGGAAGATTGTTTATTTTTTTTTGTTTGACTTGGATCAATCTGGAATGAAACCTGAAATCACAGTCAGGGTAATAGAGAGTCTTTTTTACACACACATTTTCACAAGCGTCAAACAATCGCACAGCAATTCACATAAACTATATAATATATATACTGTACATAGTCTCACAAACGCGAACATCCGTAAATCTCAAAAAGTACTTTGCTAATAAAATTGCGCTTAAACTCCGAAAATACTGCTCATGCTCAGTAAACAGGCTGCTGCCAACAAGGTTGGAACGGATAGAAGAGCAATGGTAGCACTACCGCGGCCGCTACCTTTACCACCACCACTACCACCACCAATGACTCTCCTGGGCAGCTCTGGCGCTTTAAGAATGTCTCCAAACTTGACAAGTAGATCCATGACGGCTCCGTTTGACCATCCAAAACCTATGACGACTTCGTACTCCCCACCACCTCCGGCGCTTCCGACATTTTGTACATCATACTGCATATGAAACACAAAATAATGTCAACACATCACTTTCATTCACCGGCCGCCTCTCGCTATGGCATCATTAGGGACAACGCATATTATAGGACAAAAACTGACCTTCTCAAACATGGTGTTGTTGTGAGTGGAGTACGTCAAGTAGTTATTGGTAACCCATTTCTGCGCCGTTTCCTTAGCAATCTTAATAGCCTCCTCGTTCCCACTCCCCTCCAATGACTCGATGAACCAGTGGACATGTGGAGCCCAACCATTGGGAAAGTCCCATTGCTCTCCAGTGGCTTCCAGCGACGATGGGATTCCTCCTGGATATGTGAGAACCCCAATCCCTTCCAGATACCCCAGGACACGGTCGATTTTCGATGACATGGAGGTCACATTCAAAATGAGAGGGAGGATGTTCCCCGGGTAGAATTCCGTCTTCTGACCCTTCTGAGACGGAGCATCGACGTAATCGAACCAGGAACCCTCGGTTTCATTCCAGAAAACCTTGTTGATCATCTCCTCCCACTGATTCGAAATGTTCCTGTACAACTGCGACTTGTTTGTGTCATTTAGCTGAAAATTAATAAATTCAAATTAGTGAAACCAATTTATTACTATATCAGGGTGGTTATCTTTCCACTTGATAATAGAAAATGACTGGAAAATTTGACTCACCACTGCGAAGAACTGCGACAGGATTCGGGCATTGCGGCAAATCAGTGTGTTCAAATCCACGGGGATGACGTAGCGGGCTTTAGTATCCCGTAACACGCCCACAGCTGTAAACATCGAATTTTCAAATTCACACGTCATTCGCTTATTTGGCTACCAATTGCTATTTTACTACAGCAATTGACATTGCTAATTTCTAATTTCAACTATCGACATTAATATTTTTCAGATTTTATGTTACAGATTGTCATTACTCGATGCATTATCCGGGATGAACCAACGTGAAGAAAAGTCGAGTCCGGACTCTGCAGCTGTTTTCAGGTGCATGTACAGGTCCGTCTTGGCGTCGTTATCAATTAGGACGGAAGCAAGGTCATAGTCAGCACTGTACAGAGTGACAGCAGATTAGTACCGCTTGAGATATTATAGGAATTGGTCACTACAAAAACAATTGCCATAAAAATCTAATGTAATCTATCAAATAATGGGTAGGATAAGGTCTAAATTATCTTTATTGTTCCAATGGGACGGGGCTAAATAAACAACCAAAAAAATGACATACTTGTAAGCCTCGGGTCGTGGATTGCCTTTCTCAACGTTGTATCGGGACACATTGTAAGCTACCCCATCCACAGTGAGGGTGTAGGTCCTCTGCGTCATCCAGAAATTGAACTCCTTCTCCAACGTCCCAATATTCTTCTCCACAAAAGTCCAGTTGCTCGTCTGCTCCACGTAATCCCTCACCATGGGAATGAGAAGTGGCGGCTGGGAGCGCCGGTAGTAGATCCTCCCTCCGTTCGGAATGTACCCCAAACTCTCGACCATCTGGAAAAAGTTTTCCAGCATCCCGCGCACCGTCGACGTCATCTCACTGTGCAGGAGGCCCCTGAGGATCCAGTACTGATCCCAGTAGTAAAACTCAATGAAGCGCCCGCCCGGTACAATGAGAGGATTATCCACGTAGATCATGGAGTACCGCTCACTCCGGATCCTCACATCCGGCTTGATTTTCCTCCCCAATTTGTCCCAGAAGACGTTGAGTTGGGAGGCATACTGCTTCAATTTGGGATCCGCAATCCTGTTGAAGGCCGTCGGCTCCTCCACCCAGTCTGGAGGGACCCAAGTTTCAAATTCGAAGCCGGGCGTGTCAAAGTTGTGATCGACAAACTTTTTAACTTCCTCATTGGATGGGGCAGGGCCGTACTTTTCGATGAGGTAGCGGAAGTTGGTGCGGACAATGTTCGGGTCATAGCGCAGGCGCATGTCCACAAATGTTTTGGAATCTCGGAAGAGCTGGGCTCGGTTCACCATGTGGATAATGTCCCCATAGCAGTAAATGTCACTGCGTGGGTTATTCAGAATTATTTTTCTCAACTCTTCCTGCACGTATTGAGGGTGGAATAAACAAAGTAGCACGTATAGACATTACCTGTCACACGGTAAGGAGTCTCCATGACTTGCCGTAATATAAGTAGATGTGAGGAGGAGGGAGACGAGTAGAGTTGGTAGTGGCATTTTCCTAAAACAGATTTTCAACTAAACCAGGAAAAACAATTGAAAAGTCTCCCAGATGAACACCTTCTTCCCTCCTCGCCTCGCAACACGCGGCCTTCAGTAGTGCAGGTGCTAATGCACAGGGAAACCCTCTCGTCCGCACTACTAATAATAGAGCTGACAGATTGTGTAGGTGTTGTAATGCTTTCTGACTGCAATTAAAAGGTGTGTGTATGTGGTGTGTGTGTGTTTATGGTCTGTGCTGTTGCTGCGGTAAGCCACGACTCCCAGCAGCGTCCCAGTGGAACAGGTTCAAGTGCAAGAGCTAGACTGGTGCAAAAGTCGGGATTGCGAGGGATGATTTTTATGAGTTAGCTGGTGCGATAAGAGATGAGCAGAAAATAATATATTACAGCAAGAACAAATTCGAGATAAGCTCTCTCCCCCTCACCAGTAGCATGTATCAACGAGCATGCGAGAATGGAGGATTGCGTGCGCGATGGATGAAGTAGTTGTCGTTGTTGTAATAGGAGATCCAATGTGCCCGTGGTAATTGGCCCGTTAGTAGTAGTATTAGTAACAGGAATGGTTGTAGTAGTGGTGACATATGTAGTAGGATTCCCACTCTTTAAATTCCTTCGCTGTACTTGCTAGTACAGCTCTCTGAACGTGCTCTCATTTAGACTGATAAAAGCTCTGCTCCCAACATCGCATTGGCACATGAGACAAATGCAGTATTTTAATAATAGGAGTCAAATCGAACAGCTAGATGTTTGTGGCTGCTAAATGGCGACGGGAGTACGGAAATCTGATCTTCCGAAACCTCAAAGAATGATTATCCCTAGTAATTATTTAATTCCTCTCTAATCATGAACAGGTGCAATGGTATTCATATGCTCGGTAAACCATAGCTATAGTATTCCGCTGTTTGCTCAAGTGGTTGATGGGATGAGAGTAAAATGCCCGGCTCGCTGCATGCATTATCTTCTCGCGAGCGGCCATCTCCATGTCTTCCTCGTTCGCAATCAGTGTGAGCCTATGAAGTTTACGACTTAAACAAACACAAAAGCCGGCGCTTGAAACTTAGGTACGTTACTTGCTGCCATTGAACTAGGTGGGAAGTGACACGCAATACCATACTTTGTAACCAAGAAAAACTCAATTAAAGTTTATAACAATACAGTTGTGTGGAAGTACTGACCAGGGAAGCCCATAACTACTTTCGCTTTGAGCCCATCCGTGGGAATCCTAGTCGTCTAATAGTTGTATAAAATTTCCAGCGTAGGTGGACAACTCGGATTTTCCATGGCTTCTAATTACATTTATTGAGAGGATAAAATGAAATTCTCCAAAACAGTTAAACGTGGAACTTCCGAAAACTCTAAATCCCATTCGGCAAATGGTACCATTTTTAAAAATTTTTACTCTCCAGAAAAACCCATCCTATCGGTTCAGTAGATTAACCTATGTATTAAATAAAAATGAATGTGAGTTCATACCGATTTGAACCAATCTGTCAATGACACAATCTTTCTTTGTTGTTGGAAAAAATGGTGCCGTTAAAGCTGTTGGTGACGTCCCGTCCTCGTGGCCAGCGCTGGTGTTTAAGGAGCCATCCTTGCTTTACAGTACACGTACACTCATTGCACCAAAGACTTCTAGTGAATTTGACAGGCCGACGTCTGAACACCAACCTGTTTTTCAGCAACTGGCGGGATGCTTCCACGAAGTCAGGAGAAATACTACACCAAAAACTTGGGAAATACTAAAGTTGATTATAAGACTTATCATTACTGAGTACTCACCAATCCCACGAAGCGAGCATTAGTCCAATCTCCAGGCCATTTCATTTAAATGGTACTCCCCAACTGATGCTACACCTAATTCTTACCCGATCAACTAAAGCGGAAGAAGTGCGATTAAAAGTTAATGGGATATTGTCATGTCTGTTTCTATCGTGACAACTTATGCAAAAGGGCATTAGCTCTGGTGTATATTTTCAATTTAACCGATATATACTAGCATTACCTTGATCGACCTTTGCTATGTTGCTGATCCTTGCGAGTTGTTGTACGCAAGTAAGGGAGCAACATGGCGATAAGCCGCAAAAGAGTTCTAACAGTTGAGAGCACGAGAAATCTTGGGTGGGTGGGCCCGGCCAATGTGTGGGTATACGGCTTACAGCCAATATACCTGTGCCTATATAACATCCAGGAGCAAATAAGCAGAAAAACTAATAAGCACAGAGCAAATTAAATATGCGGAATTTACGGGGAGAAATTTAAATTACAAATTTTGCATTCATGAGGGATTCTTCCATGGTACTCCCTCGCAATTGCATATATATGTACCGTTCCATATGTACGCACTCCAAGTGACAAAACCACTTAATTACCCTCTCAATTACCATCCCGAAAACTTTTCCTTAAAAAAATATTTTCAAATCTTGGTAGTTTTCCATTCTGCTGGAATCGCCCTGTCTGTCAGTCTACTAGCCCTGCGGGAATGCGAGCAGTATTGAAAATCCCTCCAGTTCCTAATCATAGGGCAAGACTTTGTGGGAGCGGGAGTTATGAAACAGGTGAAATCATTCTAGGAGAAACCACCGTCGTTATCAAGGTGAAACGTATAGACATGTTGAGGTGCATCAGCATATTTATTACATATCTTACATGGAGACGTCCAAAAACATTTCCAGCTACACTTGCTTTGTTTGTTTTAGCAATCAAGTCCAGAGTTCACGCGAGAACCTTTCAATTCCAGCAATGATTTAATTAGTATGACAGTCATGAATGTGTGTTAACGAGAGTCGGGAACCTGTGTACCACGTTATTTACCCTACACGTACAGAAACAGCGCTTGAATTGATCTCATACACGTAGTAACACCTTCAGAAATAGAAATAAGATTTTAAAGAGTCGCTGTCCCCCTCCTTGCTTTGGAAGAGCATTTGGTAGGGGCGCCGAAGGTGTCGTTACAGATAAAAGTTCGAAAACCCTATATCCATCTTGTCTTGAATTTGAGGTTTAAGTAATTACTGTGGCCACCTGGGGGAAATGGAACTAGCACTGAGTCAGCATGAATGGACATAATTATAAGTGGCAGTGCATTAGAAACTGTCGTATCTCGTCATCGCTGAGCCATCTTCGAACTGGTTCAACTCTGACGCAGCCCTCATAATGCTCAATTATTCAAATAATTATCTGCGGTTGTAGTGCAAAATTGTATATGTGATTCTGAACTGTCCCTTATCCGGTAGGAGGATCGGTAATTGATGTTAGTCTATTGATTGCTGAAGTTGTGAATATTCAGTTTTCCTTATATGTTCTTCTTGTCATTACAAACGATAGTTTAATGGAGGCACAGTACTCCAGTCAGTCAGTCGCTGTTGTTGGTTTTCGGCCCAACAATTTCCGACACGTGCATGTGCTGACATGCTCATACTCATTCAGTTTCGTCTAGAGAGGGGTCTATGAATTATTTACACGTAGACAAAAATACATTGTACATATATGCAATAATTGCTCCTTCACTACCACGCTCCGCGAGTCGGAATACGATGAGCTACTTTTCCAAGGATTGGGAAAGAGGGAACTAGTACGGCCTGTACATATGTAGAAAAATGTCACTCTGAAAATCTTCCGGCGTCAGTGTAATTTCAGCAAATGCGCATCTAGATTCGTCTGACTGATGTCAATGGCGGAGTCTGTAAGGTTGGAGAACAGAAAAAACAATAGAACTTTGACAAGCTTTTACAACGGCAGTATGGTGTCGAATATTCATGGGATAGGTAGTTGCGATATGACTGCTGTTATAGCTGTTGAGACTGACAGTTGACGACGCTGACCTTGACAATATTAGCATTAGTGGTTAGACCACTTTGGACTTGGCGCCCGTGCTAATTCTCGGAACAACTCTCAGGAATCGTTTGAGCACGTCGAGTTCTCCGTATTTATACGTATGCTGATTTTTATTCAGGAAAAAATAATACTGACACCGACGGAGAGTAATAACTTAAAGTGATTAGAGGAAAACACGGTTGAAATTAGATAAGTTAAATAAAAGGCATGTTGTCATTGAGCGGTGGTGAGGGTGTCGGCATACGTACTCAGGAAATCGAGGCAGACGCCGTTGGACCAACCAAAGCCAGCCACCACTTCGTACTCTCCTCCGCCGCCAGGTGAGCCGACTGAGGTCACGTCATACTGCAGTAATAAGAAACGAGAAGAAAATCAATTTCCAGGTCCTGCTAATAGAATCCTACAACGGCTCCCCCCATAATGAAAAGATGACACACAAACCTTTTCGAACATGGTCTCATTTGAGTTGATGAACGTGAGGTAGTTGTTCTGGACCCAACGTTGGGCTAGGTCGTAAGCGACCGATTGAGCCGCGGTAGAATTGCTGTTTCGCAGTGCTTCCACGACTAGATGCTGTAACGGTGCCCAGCCATTGGGGAAATCCCACTGCTCCCCAGTGTGTTCCATGGAGGCAGGGACCCCTCCGGGGAAGGCAAGAGCCTTAGTTTTCTGGAGGTAAGCTAATACACGATCTACGGTATCTTCACGCCCATGTTGGCTCCGATGACTCTGACATGACTTAGCCTCCATTTTGGCCCACAGCGGTGTGATGTTCGACGGGTAAAAGTCTTTCCGCAACTGCTTCCGGCGGACATCATAATCGAACCAACACCCCTCCGTGTCATCCCATAAAAGACTGTTGATTGCGTTCTTCCAATTTTGAGCCACAATGTCGTAGTAAGCAGCCTGGTTGCTCTCGTTAAGCTGTTGTAAACAAAAAACAGAGATTATTCATGGCATGAAACAACGAATCCTTACGAAACTCCAGTGTGCTATTCGCACCCTATGGAGTGTATTTGTGGACTACAGAAGGGACATTAAATTCTGTTGCCGTCGTGAACGGATGACACAGAATTTAAACCCACGTTATCATCGGTATTCCCATGACGACGTCACTGCTGAGCATAACCCCCAGGAATTTCATAATATTTTATTCATAAACTCCCTCTCTGCGTTATTGACAGGGATTAAAAACCCTTTATACGTTTTAATTGGAAAGGTTACACAAGTTACATTTTAATGAATGATCACATGCGCCTGTTAGTTGCAAACTAATGTACTTCAGCTGCACAGCAAACATCTCACCTTCCTATGAAAATCCGCCAAGATCCTGGCATTGTTGTAGATGAAGGCATTGAGGTCCACGGGGATAATATCACGCGTTTTGATGTCGCGTAGTCTCCCCACTGTGAAAGAGTCACAGAGGGTATAGAGTTAAATAATCTTTTTGCATAACAATAATGGCAACATTTGTCATTCCAGTCAGGCATCCTAATTACTCTAACTGATAATTCAAAGTCAGATTCACTTTAACATGAAGCTCATATGCACCAACCAGAGGTCATGCTCTCCAGTATTTAAGACTTTCATGCATGCACACGAACGAACTTTGAACGATAGCAAAAGTAATTGAGAACGATAACACTTTTCTGCGACTAATGGCGAGTAACCTTAGCCCACTTTTCCCGATTTATCTAGTTCACTTGCTGAACATACCGGGAGGAATACTGGTAAAGGGGGAGCGTCTACCTGTGTTGGGATCCTCCGGACTGAACCAGCGAGATGAGAAATCCCAGCCCGACTCCGCGCCAGACTTCAAATTAATGTAAAGCTCATCCCGCTCCTCATCAGTGTCAAATTGCTGAGCGAGCTCGTAGTCTTGCCTGCATGAGAGGTTAAAGATAAGAAACAGAACGATTGCAGTAGTATTCTAGCTGTCATGTTCGTGTTTAGCTAATGAACCTGTGGCACACGTCTCATTTATTGTTTTGAAGCTTTTGTTGATGTTCGAGAGTAATTATACCTGTAAGATTCAGGCCTTGGTCCAGTCAGCTCGCTATTGTATCTCGCGAGCCGGTAAGTGACTCCATCCTTATCAGTTATGTCTACCGTTCGGTTTTTCATCCAAAATTGAAATTCCTTATCGAGCGTGGATAAATGTTTGGCCAAAAATTTCCAGTTCCCGGTCGCCTCCACATAATCCTTCATCATGGCAACAAGAAGTGGTGGCTGGGTCCGCTCGTAGTAAATTCTGCCACCGTTTGGAACGTAGCCGAATTTCCGGACCATGTAGAGGAAATTCTCGATCATCCCCTTCACAGAGTCGTTCATCTCGCACAATAGCATTCCCTTCAAGATCCAGTACTGATCCCAGTAATAGAATTCGTGGAACCGTCCTCCAGGGACGATGAAGGGGTTGGGAACGTAAACGAGTGAATATTCATCCTGATGCTCCAGCACATCCAGGTTAATTTTCCGTCCCAGCGTCTTCCAAATCTCATTCAATCGCGTGGCAAATTTCTTCAAATTTGAATCCTTGATTTTATTGATGAAGGTGGGAGATGGAGTCCAGTCGTCCGGGACCCAAGTGTCAAAATCCTTACTGGCGTCTGCAAAGTTATCATCGACAAACTTCCTTGTCTGATTTTGAGTCGGTTTGCCCGAAACACTTCGCATGAAGTCCTTGAAATTATTATTTATCGATTGCGGGCCACTGAGTAGCTTATTATCTACAAATGTTTTTGAATCCTTATAGATTCGGGACATTTGGACGGTGTGCAGAAGATCTCCATAGCAGAAGATGTCACTGGAAGAATTTCATCATTGAAGTTCATTTCACCACACAAGCAGACCGATATTTCACACGACCGACTACTTTGAATTCGTTTTAGCCTATTTCAATTTTGGACTGGATTAGGTGTATACCTGTTACATGGAGGTGGGTAGATTTGCCGCGTTCGGTTGGAAATAGTTACTGCAGCTCCGTCCAGCGGTACAGCGGGAAGTAGGAGAACCCAACTGACTAATGCTAACACCGTAATCATTTTCCAGAATGTTTCCAGATCCTAAACGAGTCCACCAGCTGTCGTCGGAGGATAAAGAGCTGTTGACAAGCCGACCCAAACTACTCAGTCAGTTTCCCGCGATCGACTGATCTACAATTTAAAAGCACTGGATTAACAAGTTATTTTTGTTTACAACTTTTACTGATCCCCTGGCCTCTTGGCCTCTGTGACATTCGACAATTTATTGTATGTGTGGAATTACCCCAATTTCTGACGGATCAGTGAGTTTGAGTTTTATTTAGATGAAATTTAGATATAGAGGAAATTTAGATATTTAGAATATGATACCGCACTCTCGAAAGTCTTCCATGTGCTATAGTAATTCTGTGTGTTGATCCGTTCTTTATATAGAAGCTGCTAGTGAGGAGGTTCAACACCTCTTGCCTGAAAAATGACGCTATTAAAATTGTCCTCCTTCCAGGGAGAAACTGCGAACATCCGTCAATGATTTCATTCGTAAGGTACATGCGTATCCTCACTCCGCAGAATTACTATTTCACTATTGTAAAAACAAGTTAGCCCCTATGCTGCTGATTTCCACATAATTGTTCTCAGAAATGGATAATTTGAGTTGATGTCGGGAAGAGGAGACAGACGACTGCAGCAAATACCAGCATCATCCATATGATTACCACCGAGTCCAAATAGCACGGCACTGCAAGCTACATTATTCCGCTGCAGGCGAGGCTTTCAAAGAAAAATCAAGAAGCCCATGTGTAAATAAAAAGAGCTGTATATTGTTGCTAAACAGGACTGACAAGTTGCTCTGATAATTTTACCATGTACATGTTTACCCCAGGATTAACATCCTTCCTTGTTTACTTACGCTTTCATCGGGAATGCTCCAACAAAAACCTGTCAATCAGTCATTCTGCATAACGTATAGGTTCTCCAATGAGAAAAAGTGTAAACGGAATGTGCTTTAGTTATCCCCTTATCTCTCGCTTGCATACTTGCATCAAGAATGCAGCCGGTATGCCACTCTTCTGTCAACAGCATCTGTCCTCGTTTCATTGCAAGCAGTATAGGGATTCAGAGCGAATGCCATTATGACGAGGCATCATAGTAGTATCCGTCCCTAATTGAGACTGTACTTTTCATGTGGTCCATAGATCTATCCTAACTTCTCCAGTCAGCTAAAAGTATTCTAAGGAGCCACACCGTAGCACTTCTAGAACAATGCAGAATTTGCATACTAGCGCATTCCTTGACACGAAAAAAATAAGGGACCAGACCGGCATTTATAGTTCACATTTGCGTCAGCACCATTCACAATTTCATCGTCAAAATGTAATACGCAACCATTTAATCCATGGGGTTATCAGGAGATAACAAAAGGACGGATGCATTCTGGCGCCTATAAGATTGATCTGGCTCATGACAGTTGAACCAGAACCTTCAGATTAGAGAATTCTGAGAAACACCAAATAATCCTTCTGCGCAGTACATGGTTTACACACCAAATTGAACCATCCGAATTAATAAAAGGAAGTGGAATTCCCAAACCTGCTTTCAATAAGTTCCCGCTGCCAGTTTACTAGCAGAGCTGCTAACAAGCGCAAATGTATGTATACCAGTTGGAATCATAGTCACTAGCTTGAAGTTGTCACCTCCGTTGGAGGTAGGCAACTTCCTCCAATTCCTCCTCTTGTGGATATGACGAGTCCTGGTAAAATCACCGAATTCTTACCACCACTGAAATAAAAATCTGATGGGAGCGACTCTGTCGCTCCCACGTATTGAACTAACTAAATCTGTTTTCCTGTGGATGTGGACTCTTAGGTCAAATATTTAGCTTGAATCTGTGTGGTCACAGAAAACCTCAAATAAGCCGTCCAGTAGGCGTATAGGTTATACATTCAGGAATTTGCAAGCATTACAGCGGAGCTAAGAATTTTCCTCGTCGCTACTGCCACTGGAAAACGAACATGTGTCTGGAATGTGCATCAAGTATGGAGTTAAAAAGAGCACTGCACAATGCCAATAAAAATAGTCATCACCCCTACACATTCTGATGCCTGTACATGTGCCTCCTGGAGCACAAGGAAAATTTCCACGCTCTGTGGCTTTAATCCTGACAAACTGGCTCGTGAATTTAATGGCACTGTATAAGTTAGGGACGGTGACCTCTGCCAAGCCAATATAATCACTCTTTTCAGCTGCATGATAATTGTACAAGTTCAGCGCCGTGCGGTCTGTCGAAGGTACTGTGCATAATCTCACGTAAGAAAGAATGTCATTACGAGCATTATTTTCTGCCTGCAGACTGTTAGCAGAAGTTGTCTCTTTTGAGGAAAACCCCGCCACAAACAAGTCAAAACTGCTAGTATTACCGACACCCCACCCACGCATTGAGTGTCAAGCCACGAGTGCCCGAAACGAAGTGGCAATGACTGGAAGGAGTGGATAAAATATTAAAGTAAATGATTAAAGTTCATGCATGCCACGCATGGCTAAAAACGTGATAACCAAGAGCTGTACCTGCACGCACTCACATTTG
>WJFA01003716.1:0-12174 GCA_009870155.1 Pseudobourletiella spinata | reverse complement strand
GTAAGATAAAGTATAACCACTTCGTAGGCAGTGCTGAGGGAGGGATCAAGTCGGACGCCGTCCTACGGACGGCATCCGACTTGTATTTATATAATTTATAACTCCCGCTCAACCGTTTTATATATCATTTTGCTTGCAGCTAAGAAGGTTCCCAATTCTCGAATCCTTGCATTTCAGCTCATTATAGTATTCAAAAACTTTTTTAAAAACTGATCCTACGTGAAACAATTTGAAAGGCGAAAGAGATTTCGAAAATTGTATGTACTAGCGACTAGATATTATTTTGTGCAGGTGTCGTGTCAAATTATCCATTATTTTGAACACACCCTTCGACAAGTTATGTGTAGACATAAGTTATGACGCCTCGTCGTGGTCACTACTTATGCTTTGCTTGTGGAGGGCGGTGAAAGCAGAAATGTCTACGTTGTGTAGTGTCCACATCTACCCAGATTTATCCTATAAATGTGAACTTATGCGCTACATGGCTTGTAGTGTGGATAGGTCTTTAGTAACATTATGGAAGGATACCGAGCCTTTAGGGCAGCTTAGACGGACGGTGAAAGGATGAAAACATAATACCACTCCCCAAGCTACTACGGTCTTCCTCTCCTATTTTGAACGGGGAGAAAGTTGTGTGGGGAAAGCTCTGGTGGAATTTTCAATAGGAAGTAAATTTTCCCATGTTATTGTTTCTTGCTTGATTAAAGACAGACATTACGAGGAGGAAGTTGGCGCAGACTCTAGGAGCCCGCATACTTTCACTCCCATGCCGTCCCCGGCGCTCCCTTCCACATTACCCCAGAACAAAGGGCTTGTGGGAAGGAGATCCATGTGGGCCCTCCTCATGTGGACACTGAGAATGCGGGCAGAATACACATGCAAAGACACTGACACAGTCGCATACATATACGGAACAATACTCCCTCACTCTAATGCTGCTCTATAATACTGAGTATGTGTGTGTATCTTGGGTTATAAGCTCCCTGCTTCATATTTCTCGCCGAGCGTGCCCAAGGCTCTGAATAATGCATGAGAGATCTCTCAACTGGTCGTATATAGTTTATGGGAGACGATTATTCTCCTCAAAGTGCACTTCAACCTCACTCCCGCTCAAATATCGCCTTTATGTGAAAACTTGCCTCTTCATCCCAAATTCCTAATAACATTCACAAATACAAGATTCACGGCAGCGGCGGACCGCGCGGCGGTTAAGATATGAGTACAACTTGAGGATGAAAACAGCAGCGTCCTAGCTATGTATGTAACCAGTCAGCATGTCTTCTCTGATTCCAGCTAATAATTGTTTGCACATCCTCAGCCCGCAGCCCGAACAACCCAATGAGTCCTTGTAGAATCCAAACGTGAGCATGTGCTTACATATTATCACCACACTACGCTATGTTATATATGTATTCGTCCAGAGGACGTATTACTTGGTAGAATGCTAGGACCTCCTTGAGAATTACTCACGAAATCCCTAGTCGTCAGGGTGGATACGGTGAAAGCAGGTCAATTCCACCCGTTAATTTTATTACCTTCATAACCAGGAGAAAGTTAGCCTTGAGTTGGGGGAAGAGAAACCTAATTTGACGGACCTAGCAGAAGTTGTTAGGCCGAGTTTCCGGCCTCTTAGACTCAACTTGGGTTACAAATAGCCAATCGTACCCGAACCGTGATATTCCTCCGCTCCGTTGGGCCGCACTACGTCACGTAGGTACATGAACGTTAGGCTATCTTCATAGACACTGTGATGATACTCTAACGACACTTCTCGCTTGGGAAAAGTGAGGGGATCATTTGTACGCAACACCCGACTCAAGCATGGATCATGTTATCCTTCTCTTTAATATCGCTAGAAAAACAATATGTACCACATTAATGTGCGACTCATTACTTTCCCCGACAACATCATTGCTGGAGTACAACACCATCCCAGACACTCCCCTTAAAGTAATCAGCACCCTACACACTCTGATCTCCAATTCACAAAGAAACTTCCGATGAAAGAAGTAAACACTGAGTGAGAGAAAGTTATGCTGGGTAATTGGCTCAAATTGTCTCTGTTGGGGTGAAGGACGACAGGACAGCCTCACTCCTAAATTTCACACCACTTCCTCGTTGGATTTCGTTGAATAAATATGTGATTATTGGCATTTTAGGAATGCGAGAAGATAGAAAAGAGATGGCTTACCATGTACTTTTGGCGCGCTCCGAGGTTGTTCAGGTCTTGGAGTGGGATGCCCCCGTTCCGGAGGGTACAATAGGAAGCAGGAAGGCCGGCGGGGGTGACGCGGGCAGGGGATGTATCTATGGTAGATATGTGCTGTTGACGCTTCCGATAATACTCTACTTCGTCTGAATCTGTGCATTGAAACATGAACATGTAAACACTCTAAACAAGTACTCTAACTCACCGCTGGGTAAATACTCTTTGCAAGTGTGCTAAAACATGACTGCGTCAATATTTCCTCCATATAATCTTGAGCATGGCGATGCAAATAGGCTTTTCAAGTTCTGGGATACATGTCTCCGTCAATATGCCATGAAGGAACAATGCAGTTTCACTCCGTGGATATCATATCAAACTAATGAAAAGAATACTTCACGAATTTACTCAAAGCCCTTGAGAGTGGGATGACATAACAAAAGGGCATCACAAATTCAAAATTTGATCAGAAGTAGAAGAAACTTACTTAATATACACACAAGTACTGGCAAATACCCTATCGTATAATTTCCGTAATGAGGACATCCTTGCAGAGAGGATAGTTCCCGGAATGAGTGGATTTAAAGCGCGGAGTAATATCCTCTGATGGGTTTAATGAATCACTTTGAAATTGAGCTTGGGCCATTATTGCTTAGAGAAAGGAGGAGGATAGGATAGGAGAGCAGGCGTTATCAGGCCTACAGGTGTTTAATCGCCCACTTTGTCTTCCCCGCCATGAAATATTATGAACTTGCCAAAGGAGGAGAATGGAGTGCTCTTAATCTTTCCCTCTTCCTCTCCGCTTTTTCACCTCTTTTTCCTCACACTTTCACACGCACTCTCACTCCTCCTCCTCCACCTCCTCCACCCTGACGTCCTCCTACACTCGAGATGAAGTTTCGCTTGACGTGTACTTGTGTCAAGACACGTCCCTTCATCCTTTCTACCTCTCCACTTTCCTGACGAATGATTACTTGACTGATTTTCCACCTATCACTGTCTCGCCTCATTCCCATGTGTGCTCCGTCGCTCCCGGCCCACTCAACTCACACCTTTGATCATTCGCATTAGTCCTAAATGAGGAGATACCTACATCCCGCACGCACATGTCATAACGAGGGATGCTGCTTCAAAGACAAATCAAATAGAGTTTCTATGATCATCTTTATCATCTCATGATCCTTGAAGAAACGGAAAATTGATCTGGGGGTAAATACAATCGGGGTGGCTGACGTGTGGGAGCGGAACCGAAGCTCTACAGTCTATATATGCAATGATAGCACTTGAGGAGTTAGTGGGTGAACCGCTCACTTACTCCATACGACCATAC
This sequence comes from Pseudobourletiella spinata, assembly GCA_009870155.1. Classification (NCBI taxonomy): domain Eukaryota; kingdom Metazoa; phylum Arthropoda; class Collembola; order Symphypleona; family Bourletiellidae; genus Pseudobourletiella; species Pseudobourletiella spinata. Next base: position 8,638 of record WJFA01003716.1, on the reverse strand, counting down.
TACACACTCATACTAGCATCAGGAAGAGGTAGTAGGCTTACGTAAACATGTTCCCGAGATTTTTTACCAATGAAACTCTTATAGTATAGGTAGTTCGTGTCGGTAGAGTCCCTATGTATCTAAATATTGATGGAACTTACCTAAAGGAATAACATCCGGATTTTTTTCGTCCGAATCACAGCCGTCCGGTGGATCCATCTTGAGCGGAGTGGAAGCCTTTTCTCGGCGCCGGCGGTCTCGGGACCGCCGCCGCGAACAGTAGAAACGTACACTGATGACGACTACACAGACGAGAATGAGTGTTGTAACTATCCCTATGGGAATACTAATCTTCAGCGTATTGCTAAACTCGAACTTTGACAGTCGCGGTTGCTCTAGATATGGACAGTTGGAAAGACAAAACAGAAAAAAATAGTTATTTACTTGAATACAGCTGTTTCACACTGAAAAAGTTCAGCGCATCAAATAGCGTGGTATAGCGTATATCGTAAAGGATTGATAAGAAAATAAGTACACTACAGCGTACTTATTTTATGGAATATAATGTAATCATCAAGAGATCGTGTGACCAGAATTAGGAACTCGGAAGACCCCAAAACCAGAACCACATCATATGGAAAGGATGAAATGGTTTCAAATTATTCTTTTTCATCTCAAGGGAGCACCACTCTCAGAGCCATATACCATAATTAAAACCAAATTCTGTCCCCCCATGTTTTAAAAAGAAATGGTTAAATTCTCGAGCCATAAGTCATATGTGGAGTAAATATAAACCCGCCGCAGTGAGTCTCCGGACCATTACTACGCATAGGCTCGAGGAGATGCTTGCATTGTTATGTAGATTCCATAGTTTTTGCAATTTCCTCACCACCACACGTACGGAGGCTCACAAGGCTCGGAAGTAGCACTTTGAGCCATTCCCTTTGAGATGACTACTGAGTAGCGAATACGGCCATTACTAAGGCGGGCTGGCGCAATTTTTAAATTAAAAAGGATTTCCTATATGTGTAGTGGGAGGAGGCGGAGGAGGAACACGTGCGGAAGGATGGTGGACTTTAGTGGTGGTGCTGGTAGTAGTAGTAGTAGTAGAAGTGGCGGGAGCCGTTATGAAAAATTGCGACTTTCACCCAGTCGACCCGAGCAGCATAAATCATGTAAACTTGTTAAGACTACAATGATGACGCGGGTGATGATGCTACTCCGAGTCTAGTCTTCAGCCTCCATCCCGAGCTCATCCACATTCCATTCCCAATCTTCTCACTCCCCCTCACTCCTCTAGTACACTCCACCCATACTCTCTCTTTCTCTCTCTCGCTCTCTGTGTCTGCCTCCAGAATCTTAATTGCAGAAACTTTTTTCCTATTAAAATACGCAAACAACTTTTGCTTTGTTGGACCCGTAAAGACTACTTTGTTGCTTCACGTAATTTCTCGGACTCTACGGGACAACACCGTAGGAGGAGCTGCGGGAGGGAGGTTTAGATACTGCCTTTCCCCCCGTTTTTACAACCGAATTTCGCATAGTTAAGTTGGCGCATATGGTTTGGTTCCCTTAACGGCGGTGTTGTAGCGGAACCCTGTCACGTTTATTGCAGTGGTCATAAATAAATATTACAAAGGAGGCCAACGCGAGTGTGTTCCCTCACATTTTTAAAGTTTTCCACACACGTATTCTCTGGAAACCGCAGACCTTCTACGTTCACCACATTGGATGCCCGGAGTAAGTTTTAATGCTGCTCCAACAGTCCCACTCAATCTTAATCACCCACCGCCAAAACCTCCCACTATCTTACTACACTCTGCCCCCTTCCTACTCATTTGGAACTCACTACAAAATTTCGAGCACTTCAGGAATATTGAAATTTTATTTCACTCCAATCTTCTAATTCGCTACATTTCATTTTTACCAAAATATCCGTAACCCTTTATTATCACATGAATTGCGTCGCAGTTTAAATTACAGGTTAGTTAATTTTGGTATCAGAGGCATGGAAATCGGAGAGTCTGGACACTAGTGTACTAAGGGAAACAAAACTATTGAAAAGGTTAAGGGTTAGCGCTGGCAGCAATCGTCCACGCAGGAAAGCCTCCCTTCGCTGGATTACAGGAGTATTCCAGTTCTCCTGACTCGTTTCCTGTGGCTGGAATAACTGCATATGCAAGATTCTCTTGCAAAAGCAAAGGCTCCCAAGCAGGGACTGCAGAAGGCATTTAAGGCCTCCCGCCAACAAATGTATTTTTTTCTTCCAGTGTTTACTTCATTTTTAGCATTCTCTCCAGTTCTAGTTGGTCTGAGAACAGCTTTTAATAATTTTTTTACAAAGAAATTCACTCCAGATTTAGCTTCAACACTAATTACAGTTTTGCTTCCGCAAGTTTTGAGCAGAGAGCTTACAGCATCCCAGTAAATCTTGATTTTCTTGGGAAAACATTAAATTTGCCAATTATATACAAGGTAAGCAATTATCATCCCAGAAAACCACCTAACCCAGGTAACACACCCTAAGATTCCTTATAAATCAGTACGTTACTTTAGAATGATGGCACTTTTCATTTCAAACAAAACATTGCTTCCGCTACCACAATCCAGTCACTCACCGTAATGCCAAATCGTACTCATGCTTGTAACCACGTAAAAAATCTCAGCCTTTCACTGTAAGATTTGACCACTAACAATCCTCATAATATAAATGTTCTTGAATGAAGTTAAAACCATTCGGGGGGTGGACGTATTCAACTAGGGTCCACTTTTTTCGCATAAACTTTTCAATTTCAATGCCTCTTCATATCTCACATTCATTACCCCTTGCTTATATAGTACGCACTCATGTAGCTCCCCTGGAGTTTCATGAACCAGTGTAAAACGAAACTGTCCCTCGCTCGGAAGTCCTCAGCGAAGGTAATCAAGTCTGAGAAAGCTCCAGTTGCACTGCTCCAAGTGCAAAAAGCTCATGGTAAATACTGTGTGATCAAAGGAATGTCACATCCTACGCGAGTAGGAATTCCCATCCGTCTTTTTACACTACTGCCATATACTGTAAGAGAGCCTGGGGATAAAAGTAAAAGAAATGAAATTAAGAGACTTTTATACACGTTGAGAAATGACGGGGGAAAGTTGAATTAAAAATCCGTCCTCCTCCACTCCTACTTCACACACTTTCCTTTTCCCCTCACTATCCTCTTTTTTGAGTCCCATGCGTGTGCATCCAGCTGTGAGAGCTAAAGTAAAACATACTGGCAAGACGGCCGGCTCTCACACACACCATCATTCAGACATGCATACACATTTGCAAATATACACAGACAAACACGTATGTAGACACGCGCATGTAGAACTGCACATACACATATATGGAAAGACACACATATACACATACAGTTCAGACGTACACACGTACTCTTATATCCATGAGCAACTCCTGATCTTCGTGCGGACTCTCATAGCCTGAGGGATTCAAAAGAAGAAAAGATTCTTTGTCTCCCCTCATTTTTATTCAGACTTCCTCCAGTCCTCTCCTCTACAGTCATTATGATTCCAGCAGCAGTTTATCCATGAGCAACTCCTGATCTTCGTGCGGACTCTCATAGCCTGAGGGATTCAAAAGAAGAAAAGATTCTTTGTCTCCCCTCATTTTTATTCAGACTTCCTCCAGTCCTCTCCTCTACCGTCATTATGATTCCAGCAGCAGTTAATGATAAACTGGAAAATGTACCGGTGACAACGGAGTGCATGGCAGAATAAGAGGGTCCGTCATAATCCCACTACATTGTAGCATACTAGAGTATGCACCAAGGACCTGAACAGCTGCGCATTACCACACAGTTCCGCACAACTACTCCCCCCTCCTTGTACATACAGTCCCTGGGCCTCCCTTTCCCTTGCGAATGGCTCCAGCTCGAGGCTCAGCATATAAAATATGCAAGGATGCTGCATTGCACGGCGAACGCGGTTGACTAAAAAACGGTTGCATGTTAGAAATTCAACGTAATTTGGGATGATTAGGGCGGGAATGGTTGATATGGGGAACTAATTCCGGGGCGGATGCCAGTGCAATTAAACTTGTTTCCCCTCTTTACAACAGTACGTACATGGGAGATTAGAGATTTTTTTAGCGGAATCTCGGTGTAATTACATGCTGAGGCTGGATTTTTGGACGTTCGGGAAGGAGGGAAGCCTTTTCGGGAGCTGCGGATGCGAAGAACGGAAAGTGAGCTGTAAACTCAAGTGGTAGTAGTAGAAGCGGGCTATATAATCATGAAGAGACAAAGCTCTCGCCCCTTCCCAACCCATTTACATAAAATAGTGTGACAGAAATGGCGGAATTTTCCCGGGTAATTATCATCCCAGTCCCCATCACCACCGTCACCCACCCACACATTCCACCACCCCAAGAGCCCTCCCGCCCCTTTCATATGGTACTGTGCATGGGTAGAGCCAAATTTTTTCCCCACAAAAATCCAGAATGGCACTGCTGCATTCCGACCGGCAGTGTGGAATCCATACGTGCTTTAACATCCCGCCCGCCATTACACATGAGGCTCATGAATGCCGTTCAATCCCCACAAAGTTGATCATGTCTCAACGCGATCGCACAACCACACATTAATTAAACCATTCATGTATCATGTAACCCGGACCCGGTCTTACGGAAAAGCCATGAGAACAGCCAAGGCTGTGCAACTCCCCCGAAAGAGTAAAGGTTCCGTTCTCATGACAACTTCTCCTTGATCTCCCCTCCTTCCGCGTTCTCGCCTCTTCTTTTTTTGACGGATGAAGCTGTACTATTAAAAGCATCATTAGATTAAAGGGAAGCATGGGAGACTTTCCCTTTTCAGAGAAGTACAAGAAGGGAAAAAGAAGAAAGGAAATGGAAAAATGTTCGAGTACGTAGCGAGAGTGGATTCCGGACGGGCCGAGGTGGAGTGTAGGATGACGACAACGCCACGACGACGACGAGAACATAGCTTTGCTCTTCCGTCTGAGCGGAAGAGTAAAAGTTCCCTCGTTCCGACACGACAATAACTGACAAAAGACAGGGAGAGAACCTGCGAAACTACACAGGCGGACAGGAGCAACAGCGGTGCAGATTCCACACACACACTCCGCCCCTCACATGCACGAATCCCATAACATGTCACTGTATATATCCAAACCCAACACCCACACGACATGACCTATTACAGTATGTACGCTTATGGCATAGAGAATCACACACAGCTCATCAGCACACAAGCACAGTACATACCGCATCACGCACAGCTCATCGGCACACAAGCAAAGCACATAAGGAGTCACACAGAGCTCATCCGCACACGCAAACTACATAAAGCTTCTCACACAGCTCAACACACGCATAAGTGGGAAGTTAGTACGAAGTAAGAATCCGTAGCGGAACCGGGCGAGAATGGAAAAGGGAAAGACCCCACATCGTCCGCATTTCCTTTCACTCAACGGAATTACGTGAATAACTCCTCCCGCTCACTTTCCCACACAGTACAGCATAGCGGTCCATGTGGTAGTCTCGACTGATCAGGGGTAGAACCACCGCGGGTCTCAATTTATGAACCCATGGATGTCCCCAACGGTTGTAGAGGCCAGAGGGAGCGAAAGGAAGCCGCCTAGCTGCGATGGGAAAGGATGGAATTCTTGGCTTAATGACGCTCACGCGGGATAACTTACGCCCGTTTTCACTCCTGCCTTGGGAAAGTGAGCATTGAAAGTGAATTTCAATGGAAGCATTCACCCCAGTTTACAATGGTCATTCCTTGCATACATACGTCCATCCTCTCCAACGTTCCACGATAGACTTTAGCCATAGCGGACCTCGGATAATGAATGTGTCGTTGTGAAAAGCCAATGAAACATGGCTCCCATTTCCGACCTTTGACTTTACTCTTCAAAAATATGACCATTTCCACTCAAGATTCCATGGTAACTCCATGACCTTTACCATATCGGTTGCGGTAGCAGAGTATAGACACCCAGAAGTGAGTGTGCCATTCTCAAAGAGTGAGTTTATTTACATTTATCACATTGGTATTTCCCATTGGGAGCAATCGCCGCAGTCCAGTGGCCTAGAAGTTTATACAACGGCGGAAATGTCCAGTACTATGTGGTCTCTTGATAGTGAAAGGAACCCTGCGTGTAAAATGTGAGAGGTGAAATGGGTTCAAAAATGCAAAAAAATGTATACTTCTTACCGGTTTCGCGCGTGAGTATTTTCTCAGGGAGTCGGAGCGTGAATACCGGGTTGATACTGGGTTCGGAGCGGCCTTTATTGTTAAAGGCGTACACATGAGCTTGGAGGGAGAGGCCGGGCTCGAGGCCGGTGACGCTGAAGACGGGCAGGGCTGAGGTCATGTTAGCCCGGAGCTTGTGGGCGACGGAGTCGAAGAGTTCGAGTAGAAAAGATTGGGGAAGTCCCCCATTGAAACCCTCTATACATTGTAGGAAAAAGGAATCTGTGGAATGATTGGCTAATGTGCAGTTGTGGACCGTATCCGGTCGTCCTACGAGTCCACGCGATAGTGAGGAAGACAAGAAAAAAAACGTAAAGCATCATTAGTACAAGCTCCTTCCACTTTCTCCCAGCAGCAGCAGACAGTGCCGGCCGCCGCTGCTGCCGCGGAGAGAGACCAGGTTATCTCAAGTGCCACTAGTTTAGAGACATTCCATTATTTATTCAAGGATAGGAGAACCATAAATTTGGGGGACGGAAGGGAATACTAAATCGTATAAATTCCCTCCGAAAACACATACACACAAAGGCACTCACACACACACACATACTACACATAAACAAACATACAAATAACCCTTCTAGACAAACTTCCACACACACATATACACACGCACAAATGCCGTTAATAGGAACTTGAGCAAACGAGAGACATTAGAATTTCCCCCGAGATTGAAAGGCAACTGGTTTGGACAGACGGGACGACTGTTAGAAATTTACCAAGTCCCAAAACTTTGTTGTACCCCTGCTGCTGCCACCGCCACCACCACGAGGATAGGACGATGAGCATTTCTCACTACTTCCGCCCTTCGCTCTACGACTAGGACTCCAACCGCAGGAGTGTGGGACTGCCACTGCAACTTTGTCGATAATCTCAAATCCTCATCTCTCCGCTTAAAACTCCCTCCAATGCATATAGGCGCCCGTCCATATATACACCATATACGCCTATCCATGAGCATGAGAAGGACTGGGGGCAAATAAATCCTGCAGATCAAGACGACGCGTACTTAACCCATTAGCACCATATATAGCCTTGTCACATCAGCCTAATATCCCTCCCCTGTGCACAAAGAGTTATCGATCCAAAACTTTTTTTCTCCGTAAATTATATTATTCCCAACACGATATTGTTAGCGCCCTTGCGTAAAACGACACATTATTCTCAACAATCCACCATATATACACTCACCTCCGCTAGGAATTCAATTAAGTCAAAAATTCCCTGAGACTACACAAGGGAGCCAGACGCGCTGAGTTGAAAAGATAGACTGGAAGGGGTAAAATTTTTCCCTAAATTATTTACACCTTATATAGAGGAGGGTTGTATACGTGTAGAAGGATGGCGTTATTAATTCTGCAATTTCATGGGAAGAATCCACTGGGGTTAGGATTGTGATGAATAAATGAAATGACTGAGAGTAGGTGTGCAGTACGGTGAGAGCATGATCATACATGTATGCATCCAGACTCATACACACACGCACACATACAGGATAGAGTACTGAGTAGGACGCAATGTGGAAGTTGTAACAGCTTTGAATTACCTGCAGCAATTACGTGGTACACACAAGGCACTCTCTGATCCCCGATTTTGTTCGTTGCCCAACACAGCAACGTCCCGTAATCCAGCTCCGACATGGGCGTGTACGTGACTATACTCCGGGTCCCCGAACTTCTACATTAACCAAATTAACAAATCATGAGTTCAATTACATATTTTCCCTCCCAACTTGACATGAGTGGGCGGGCGGTGGACGACGTTCAAGTGTGGAGGTGCGAAGGCCCGCACGCAACCCACACACATGTGACGTCATCACAACGCAAGCTGTGGCTCGGCCTCTGTATAGTTCAATGAGTTTGCGGGCTCCTTGAGAAAACCTGCCATAATGACATGCGTTGGACGGTGAAAGGAAGTGGCTGATGTGAAGAGAGGGGAGCAAATACATGGAAATATGTAGAGCGTAAGCATGGGTTTGAGCCTTCATTCCCCTCACCATTCTAATTAAATTCATAGTTTCCGTGTCAACCCATTTTGATGGATTAGCTGAATCATGTTTTCGGGAGCATGAGCTCCACAAAAGACATGGCACCATTCCCACGTAGTCCCTTGTAACAAACTACCGTGCGGCCGTAACTTCCCACTCCTCCTTTTATGTGGGGAGCACGTGTACTGGGGCGCATGTTAAGTGTCGGATATTTGCCAGGGCTAATCCCTCCGTTTGGAAACTATACAGGGTGTCCCAAAATGATGTATTCGATTTGTTCCGGGAATAAAATCCAAAGTACTCAGGCGAGGACTACAAACGATGGCTCAAATTAAAGCCGAGTCTTTGGGATTACATCTCCTAAAGTATCGTCGAAATCCCCAGTCTAGTTTAAGAATAGGAACCGGAAAAC
>WJFA01003715.1:0-12174 GCA_009870155.1 Pseudobourletiella spinata | reverse complement strand
GGTTTCAGTCAGGCTAAGTATTAACATACATACTCACATGACAATGTCCTGTTAACACAGGGACAACTTGTGAGTCAAAAACTCTACATTTAGGAAAGATGAACCATGATTTCCAACAGAAGTATATGAAAGCTATCACACTAAATATTTGAACGGCAACGCAGATTCAATCTGATCAAATGGCATTGTCATTGTCAATCTGATACGTCTAACTGATTAAATAAACAAATAAAATTACAGTATTGACCGTGTTCGATATTACGGTGATGTATCGAATCGGCACCAGGGAGACCAGCCCCAATGTAGTATTACAATTAGCAACTGATATTATAGGGCACCTACCGCGAAACGGTGTAGTCACTGTTGTTTCTGCTGTGCATAAGGCTGCCTTATTTTCTCTTTATCCCTTAAGAGGCTCCCCCAAGAACCATCAAGCCGAAAGCTTTGATATGCGGAGCCAAAGTGCCATCCCACACCTACGAATTTCCCTAGTATACGATTTTTGTCCACCCGCAGTTTTCCCCACATTTTGAAAAACTACTTACCTCAGACATCCGGAACCTGGAAAATGCGCTCTTCCAGATCGTTCCGGTCATTTTTACATGTCGGTTTGACCGAATTTAAGAATACAAAAATGACTAATTTATAGGCTCTATTCGTACTTCTACACCGCTGACAGTGCTGACGTGAGTCACGAACATGTACACGTGTAAAAACACACGCTACCCGCTGCGACTTTGTAAATAAATATTAATTTCCACGTCCAGGCGGAAATATGTAAATATGTGTACGTTTATGTGTACATTTTGACCGTGCTGACGCGGGTCAAAGCTGCTAATCTCCGAACTCAACTTAGATATTAACCTCGACTTGCGAGGCGTTGAAAAAAACTTTCTTCCGCTGCCCAGCAGCGTTCGCATAACCTGCTCATGGTAGATAAAAAATACGACTACGGATACGACTACCTAGCACTGCTCTCCACGTACGTTCCTATCCCATTTTGGCTACAGTTTGGGTTGCACGCGTCCATTTTGAACCAGTAAGTGCTACAACACAAAGCCCAGCTTCAGTTTAGACTCCACTTGGTTCAGCTTGCATTTAGAAAAACAAACCAAGGACATCATACTGTAAAAGCCTGTATAACTCGATCGAACAATGAATTATTTGAGGATTTAATAATAGAGCTTGTTGTCCTTCATCAACCTTGTACGAATTGAAGCCGTGCCGATTTTTGAGCTTTTCGAACTCTGATTAACTCAAAAGTAGTAGCTCACAGGATAACTTTTATCGAATGGACGGTAGAATGTATGCACGGCACTCAATACGGACCAAATACGCATAATTCACACCGTTATTTACGCCCTGATTAGTTTTGAGCTATCGAATATTTTTAACAATAGCAATCTGTAGCTGGGTGACATAAGTCTCAGGGGTCTCAGCAAATAATAATAGGCAGAGAACTCACCACACGTACAACACTCAATTATATGAATAGAAGTGTGTACAGTGGACATCGCAATTTCGCCCCGATTAAAACGATTGGACGTCATTTTATACTTCTTAAACGTATCACTAATTTCGCAGGTATTTCAGGCATGTTGTACGTTATTATATAGTATCTTCTATATTTTAAGACTCACAACAACTTCAAGGGAAGGAATAATGTAGCAATAATTGTAACCGCAAATGCATACGAATGGCGGAGTATATTACGAAGATTAGGAATCTACGGGGTGTCCGAATATATATAATAGACACCATAGTAATTCCATCTATAGACCAAATGAGTCAACCTGGAGCAGCGGTTTACGGGGTATTATAAGCTAATCCTTCATGATTAGGCAATTTGCGCATTCTGCGTAACGCGTAAAACTAAAATAAAACTAAAAAGCGTTAAAAACAATTTTACGCAAGCTCCGCCCACTTTATCTAAAATTAGTTTTTACGCGACGGAAAACTACTTTACGAGCGTAAAATTTTACGCTTACGCTTATGTTTATGCAAACAACAAAACCTTTTAGCTTTAGCTATTATAGTCTACTATATACATCCTGAACAAGCTGTGCTGGTGGATGTATCCGCTGGACTCCCTGCATTTATCCAGTGTTTGCACGTACCCACTGTTCATCACAGTGTTGTATTTGTGCTGGCGGGACCATACACTTCATTTTCCATCAATCTTTTCGGAACCAAGTTTTTAAACTTCGAGAGTAGACACGTTAGTGAGGTCGAAACCTAGCCAAATCACTTAATGTGAACTTCAAATCTACCCGTCCACAAAAGATATTTTGGAAAACGTTTTAATGGTCCTCTTCTTCCGTGGGCGCAACATCACTTTGACCAATAAATTCGTAGCGCCAATGGCTAAAATACAAATGATCAACAATCAATTAAATGTAGCGGACCTAATTAGCCTTCATATTGGCCCCCATTCTTGGACGCAACTTTGCTCTCGGCCGACATCCATTTGCGCTTGTCAACTCCATCCCTGGAGGGCATTCGAAGGGTCGGGCGGGTGAGATGGTAGGGGCAGGTGGCCTGGTCGTATATCTCAAAAAAATTCCGTCGGCATAACAAATTGGTCCTTTTCCATCGAATCCAAGTACAAGCTTCTCCGGGCAAGCTCCTCCCCCTGACCCCAGTACATAGCAGGTGTTCTCGTGCACAAACTGGTTCTGCTGACCTTGTACATTCGTCAGATTGCTGCACTTGTCGTGGGCACAAACGGGACCAGGATCACCATCGGATCCGGGAATGAGCCATTCGCCATCTTTGCAAGGACCCTGCATCCCAAATGTGCCCATTCAAAAATCTCATACCAAAAGCATCACAATATTCAATCTGATGATCATCATCCTTCCCAAATATCATGAGAATTACCTGGCTGAATAGAGGGAAGCAATCATCGTGATCCTCGGAGAACACCCTCTTTGGTTGGTACGGTAATGCTTCCATGCAGCGGCACTCCCCGTGGTAGATATTCTTCTCCGTTCGGACAAAGATCCTGGACAACCCGCAAGGGCTGTCAATTTCATAGCACTTCCCTCTCGCGGGATCGTAAGCCAGCCGGATAGACGCACATCTTGGAGATCTATTCCCCAACAAGGGATCATTCACTGAAGGGCTTCCGCTGCACCAAAAATAATCGAAGGGGTCAGCATAAACTACTGTGAGTTCACCGAAGACAGATCACCAAGTTACCTACTTTCCCGCAGAGGCGGAATCGGACAAGAAACAGAGCGGCCCACTGACGGGGTCAAACATGACCTGATGATTAGGGGGGCACGGACCCTGGGTCCCCGTCGTGTAACAAGTATGGTTAAACGCAAATTGGAAGAGCCAGTAAGGTAGTTCCTCCTCCATGTCACATTCGGCAGGGGCACAGGCGGGATCACGGCCGGAACTCTGGTCCGGGACAAGCCACTGACCGCTGTTGCAAGGTCCCTTCGAAAAACAATGTGATAAAGTGCCGTGAGGGGTGGGTTGGGAATGTCATTATATTGTAATGCGAAACAAATGAGCTATTGATAGCAGTGAGCTTGAAAGTGTCATTGAACTAAATAGTGTTATTACCTCAGTAAATAGCTGATGACATACTTTTTTTGCTGGCCAAAACACCAGTGGTGGCTCCCACCATGAACGTTCGACGCAGCGACACTCCCCCAACAATGGATTCTCTGCCTGGCGGTAAAACCGCATGTTGAGCCCGCAAGGACGCTGCATCCCAACGCGGTAGCAATGATTTCTATACGGATCATGCGCCTGGAAAACCTCACATTTGGCCACCCTTGTCCCGCTGTAGTTGGAACGAGATGTGGGAATTAGAGCAAAATATTTTAATTAACTGGTAAAATTTAATAAAATAATACAGTAATGGAGTAATGAACAATTACAGTTTTTAAAACCACTCAAATTTACTTTTTGGTAATGTGGAAACTTTCAGTGGGAAATGCTGGCGACGGGGCTTTCGCTAAAACTGCAGCGAAACAGAATCCGGACAGCAGGAATAACCCTAATATTTCCATTATTAGTGCTCAACTCACTAAAACTTTAGCGACCTAAATAATGCTTAACTTTTTGGAATATCTTATTCAGACATTATCAGATTACTTGGCTTAGTTGTTTAGTAGTCTCAAATAGGAGTATTGCGGTCATAGGTACTGCCAGGATTGCATGGGAAATGTTTGTTGAGAGTGAGTAGGGTTGGAACAGAGAGCGTGCCGTAGCCTTGAATTTTATTTCTGCTAGAAAGAGTTTTTTGCGTCTTGTCTGACGCAGAAAAACTGGGGAACATACGAAGATTCACATACGACGGAAAATAATAACCTGAAAACAGAATAAAGTTAACCTGCAGCTGTGAGATAATAGCTGACTGCCTCATCCACCCTTCACTCTCCACCCCTTTTCCACTGTGCCATGAGTTAACAGCGCACGGGCGTACTTTTACTGGAGACTAAAAAGTTATCGCTACTATCATGAGTGGAAAAAAATTGAAGCAGATCAGGACCAAACCGACGACATGCCCAAACAAGTAACGCGCGACCGCTACCCTGCACACTACACCACTCCAGCATAGCGGAATTGATGGGTAATGTAAACATCCCATAACCCTTGAAGTCCGGTGAAGAAAGACGTGTTTATGGCATCTAGTCGAATTTATTCTGAAATTCTACAAAACATATTGGCAAAAAATTATAAAACTACAAAATAGTATGAACGCCGGCGGAGCAACACTACTGGTCGTACAGGCTCGTTGGAGCAACGCAGGCATACATGAGCAGAGGGTGCATTTATGATGATTGCATTGGCATGTAAATCTGGATTTGGAAAGCTGCTGTTGACGTCATCCTCATCAAACCATTCGGTCAGCACCTAGTTTTGCTTATATACGAGCACCTGCTCCCACTACATATTACTGCCACGTTAGACACCCGCAGACGCAATTCTTCTCGCCCACAATGCACTGCATTGCATGCAGGGAGAATCGACGAACCAAAATATCATCCTCTACACACACTATCGTTTTGTTTGTATGGTTGTGTTATTGTAATCACATTTTCACCGCTGTGCTGACGTGTCAGTACACTTGCTGCTGCAGTTCGCAGCACTGCGGTGCAGTGGCGAAAAAAATTACATAGCTGCCATTTCCAGGATCACGTCCAAGCCTGAAGGACTTTCGTTCTGTGGAGCACCTGAAAGAATTGAATGAGCGGCAACATTACCTGAAGTGCAATATTGCTTGCGCGTCCAACTCGAAAATGCATGTGCGGGTTGCTATCACCTAATTACCTCCTCGGTGAGTCACGACGAGCGACTGGCAGTGTGGAATATTAAAAGTGGGGCACGTGAGCGCACCCTCCGGGGTCATCTGGACACGGTAAAAGATGTGGATTTCCAGGGATTCCTTGCAGTGAGCGGAGGGTACGATAGGACTGTGAGGTTATGTGATGTCCTTTCCGGAGCTTGCCTCATCGTCCAAGGTCCCCTTCAAATGAACGTGTCGAGAGTCGTAGTTGATGGTGAGACCCTCCTCTGTGCCGGCGAGCAAGATGTTCACGTTTGGGACTTGCGCAAGTCGTTACAGCGCATACAAATGTGTTCACCACTCGTTCTGAGCCGTCGGGAAAAGTACAAGACGGCCATCCAGGACATTCATACGAACGGAAAAATATGCTCATTCTTGGTGTGGACTGTGGCAAGATTTACGTGTGGAATTTTGCTTAACCTGGTATCCTTCGTGGTCAAAAATACCTTCGGCGGAGGGATGACTGAATTATTAGTCTAGTCACAAATTTTTTAAGTCAAACTTTGATGCATTCCGCTGCTTGAAAAACTGATGGTTTCGAAAAATATGAATAATGAATCGCAGTGTTTTCATTAATTTTAATATTTTATTCAATTGTTTTCGTCACAATTTGACCCAGTAACTTTATATGCGGACGCGCAGCAAGAATTTACTATTCAAAATATTAAATGATAGCATAAAAATGTGCGCCAAATGATTGTTCATAAAATTAAATGTTTAGTATGAACAAGAATGTAACATTCTTTATCAAATTAAAAATTTAATTTTCAACCATTCCAGAAAAAATAAAACATTAAATAAATGAAGTGTTGTTACGAGTTTTACTAAAATTTTAACATGTGACAAGCCTTTGTACGGCAGTATCCTGACAAACAGCCCCAACTTGAACTAAGAATTATTAAAATATCTGACCAAAAATCAAAGTTGGAGGCACGCCTCAGTAATTCTAAAAACAAAACTCCGCTGTGACAACCCAACTCCAAGGCATAAGATGCTGAAGGATTCCAAAATCAAAGAATCGTTCAGTTGGATGGGCCCCGGGATTGTTAAAACTTTGCCAGCACACAAGTTTTTTCCCGACGAAGCATGCAGAATCCGGCGGCGGAGCCCTTGGAAGGCTCCCCGTGTACCCAGATACGTGCCATTCTGAAACAACTCAGTAACATAATTCAGTTGGGCCGCGGCCGCCAGAGCTTCATAGCGGGGAATAACACCAGCGTCATAAAGGATCCTGAATTTTCCGTAAAATACGTCCCCATTTGGCACGAAGAAACTGTACCACGCAGTTGTTGTGACGTAAGGTAGCGGAATGATGTTGAAGTTCCTCTCCATTGCAACGGTAGCGACTTCCTGCAAAATTAGTTCAACTGGAGAATTGGGAGCTACCACTAGAGCAGATTTGCTGGCTAGAATCCGCAGAGCATCATGGATAGTTATCGAGTTTTTTGCGCGCACTTTTTTTAAAAACTGATCATAAAAATTCCGGTGAGGATTGTTGGTGGATGTGCCGACTTTGGTGACAGCGTAAAGTATCTGATCCGTAGTTTGAAATTTGTAACCAGTTTCCATTAATTCCCAAACGGTCTTTTCTCCTGTTCTCACCCGTGGAGCTATGGTTTCACTCTGAATAAAGGCCAAATAAATCCAAGAGAGGTAGAGGGTGGCACAGCACCAAAGCAGCGATAGTGGTTTGAAATTGCCCGACGGGGAGGTCAATCCTTGGCTACAGAAAGGGGATAGAGCCACAAGAATTCCCAGAACTAAATCTTGAGTGGAGGAGGCTTCCCTTGACGTGAGTAGGACGATGAGGAGAAGAGCCATACAGAATATTAGAGCTACCACGAGGGAAACCGGTTCACGAATGGCATCAAGGTTAACCGGTCGGGCTGGCTCCAACTTTGTGGAATAAATAACAACATAATACGGTTTACCCTCCCGATGGTGCAAGTTGCCGAAACGATGTTCCGATAAATGGTCACGAGATGTGCCTAATGAGTCTTTCTCATTCATGCATCCCATGCAACAAGAGTTTTCACTCCATGATTGACCTAAAGTATAGTTTAAAACAGTTTGGAGGTGACGCCAAGTCTCATCTGCCCGTACCGGAGGCAATGGAGTGAACTCAGTTAAAAGTAACCCGTGGAAGTTTTTCCTCAGATTCCTGAGTGCTGAGATTATTACGGGGTACGGCGCAAATGCCGGCATAACTCCGAGATCAGAAGATCGATAAGCATGTAGAAATTGGTTCGGCAGAGCTGAACCCCGGATCAGCAGAAGAATCGGTTCGTCCACTAAGATTAGATGTGAATAAATTAGGAGGACGGTGTTTAATGCTCGATAAATCGCACAATTAACACCTATGTTTGGTAAGTAGCGCTGGACGGCGTTGACGAAGAGGTAAACGAGATCTTGTCGCAAATTTACGGCGTCGGTTACAGGGATCGTTAAATCAAGATACGCCACATTTTTTTGAAATGGATGAAAGGCCAGGTGGACAATGCAGATTTGATTGTGCTTACTCACATGGTTGTACCGATTGTGTCTCCCAAGATCGGGCTCGATTTTCAAAGGCATACCAAGGTTCGCCGTAGTGTCCAGGATGTGACGCAGAAGTGGTGGGAAGGCGTGCGGATCATTCGTTGTCGTAGTGAGGATCAAATGGCAGGGGTTCAAGGGCTCTAAAAGATGCCTCATGAATCGATGTGGCAGTAATAATTTGTAATAAGGATGACTGCCCCGTGGATCGAATACAAGAATGCGATAATAATTTTGATGAGCAAGTACAAGACTGCCATGTTCGAGGCAAATTTAGATAGTGAGCGGAAGTGGGCACTGACGAGAAATAGGTTTACGTGGGAGATGAGCGATGAACAGCTTAAAAAACTTTAAATTGATACGTCGATTCTCTATTTCTAATGGGGTAAACAATCTTCAATAATTTCATTTCTTGTGCAATTCAAAAATTGCGCCAATTAGGTCGTCATGTCACAACGATTGGATTGAAGGTGTTTACTCTTTGCTGGAGTTTGTCATCACAAAAGCACACTTTTGCTTTGCTTAGCTTAAGTTTCCTGTCGCATCTAGGGTTGCCGGATGAAAAATCCACAAAACTGGCACATTTGAGGCTTAGAAACAAAAGCTTCAATCGAAACAGGATCAAGATCAGGATTTTCAAAGGAGCATGGTGAAAACCAGTAGCTTGTCCCCAAAAATACGTTATGTTGATCCTAAATTCTGACCTGAAACCGTGTAGGACCATTCATCTGAAGCTCCTTTTCCGGTTCAAAGGCCAAAATTAATGTAGTTTGAAACTCACGCTAATAGAGGAACTGTTTCGGGACCATCCATAAATATCATTATCAATTTTTGAGCATTTGCAACCCCCTAATCCCAAAACATTCAGTAATATCCCAATAGACCCTCACCTACCGTGTACCGATATGTCATAACCATCGACTATGGCAAAAAAACTCGATTTTTGGCGTGAAAGAGGGATTATTTTGAAAAAAGTCTGTACGTCGATATATTAGCAAGACCCTCCCTATCCTTGGATGTTTTAGGATGTAAATTCCAAACCACCCCTACCCCTAACATGCTATCGATATTTGTGGGCGATCCCTGTGAGTTCATACTGACCATTTCCCCAAAAATGAGAATAACTGCGAAACTGAGAAATGTTTTGAATTTTTTCGAATTTTCGTGTTTCGTAGTGTGTTGGCAAATTTTAAAATTATTTGACGTTTTTTGCCCATCATAATATCTTTATGGGGTTACTTCTGTTTTATCTGCTCATTTTCGTCTACTTAAGCGTTTTTCTGCTCTATCTGCTTTTCGCAAAAGAATTAGAAGCGAATTTGGGGTTTTGAAGCCGCCGTATTTTGATTTTACCCACCAACCACATGCCTACAATCACTTAGGCTCTCTTCTGCTTTTCGCTTCTGCTTTCTGCTTGAATTATAAATGTCAGTTAAATTGTGGTTGGATGTCAACCCCTAGCCGGATCGTGCATGTACCGCTTCAATAAATGCTACCGACCCAGGCATTTCTACCATCCGTGATATGGGAGTAGGATCTAGTTACAGATAGTGACTTAATCATGTGGATATCCTCATGGCGGTATCACTAGGCCGTTTCAAGCAAGTTGTTCTGCAAGTACTCACTCACCAAGTGTTCGCGGAGCTGAGCACATCATTATTTTTTAGTTCATTGTAACTTTTGTTGTTATGCAAGCAAAGATTCTTAAGTGATTTCCTACACATCTAACCTGACTCAGCATTAATGATTCCTGTGACGAGCGATAATGAGTCGCGCTGGGATGTACACTTTTCAAGTTAAGAGCCGTGCTTGTCAAACCGTCGAAGGGCATGTTACCTAAGCATATACGAGCCCTTAAAAACTTTTGCCAAACTAAAGCCTAGTTTCCAAAATTAAATGTTCTGTCTTTTAAAACCAAAAATTGACTAACTCGGTCAACGCGTTCGTGACTTATGTGGGATTCACCATTAGACTAATAAACACTTCTTATTTCCAGAATGGACCATAAACTAAACCACGGGTCACAGTGTAAATTACTCGATGCGGTGGAAGGGTCATACACTGGGCGGGAACCGAAAGTTTAATTACGGCCTCGATAAAATTAAATAAAATAAGCACAAGCCTCAAGTGTGTAATGTAAATATAGGGCGATTAACATTGTAATTATCCACCTGTATCCTTCAAGCCTTGCTCTTGTACTACCATTAGAAAGCGTAAAAAATTTGCATAAAGTTCGAGGCCTAGGTTTTGCTACAAAATGCGAGACGTAACAGATAAATGCAACATAAGAACAGTTCGCCCACACACTGTTATGGCAAAGTGTCATTTATTCCCGCCATCTTCTACAGACTGGCGCTGTAGACCAAATTTGGTCAGAATTTATTACATTGTTATGTGATTTGAACGCTGGTGGTATGTTAAAAGGTCTGCTTGTCGGTTACATTTCGCATCGTGATGTAATTCAAGTGATTAACGCGCTATGCATGGAACACTTCTACAACCAGAGACAAGTTAACGATGATCGACGAAAAAAGTCTCTCTTCCTGGCTTTGTTTGTTTCCAGAAACTAATTATGGATTTCCGGAGTAACCGTGTGTGAGGCATATGAACCATGGTTGGGTAAATCGCAATTATTTAGTGTTAAGCGAGAACAAAAGGTTTTAATACAACATCAAATATGAAACAAAACTAATTACACTTCAACATTGATTAAATTGGTTTCACCCTCCGCAACGACTTGTTTCGTGTACGGAAATTCTCTTATTGCACGCCAGATGCCTGATTCTAGTTTTCCATAAAGTTTCCACAAAACCCAGCGCCCAATATCTTATATTATGAGACCAGAAACCACTAGTCCAATGTTGTAGAGGAATCCTCCATCACAACCGTGTGAGCATTCTGATTCTGGCCTCCTTACGCCATGGACAAAGCTGTCACATGGATACAGCTCAGATTCCTCGATCCAGTCACAGCAGGTAATGCTGTGACATAGCTTTTCTCGCTGCACGAAGCGACAGACTTCTACGGTAAGAGAGTCAACACGTATTAATAACTACTTCATTAGGCATCATAATGAGTTAATACTGGAACTTACGTGAGGCTGAGGCAATTCTAGTAGAAAATTTCAATTCTACGAATTTTAATTTTTTCCAAACAGAAAATAGACGGATATGATAACCTTGATCTGATCGAAGCTGAGATTCAGAAGACAATGAGCAGAAAAATCTTGGTAAGTCAGAATAAATCTCAATATTTTTTAAATAATTCCTTGCCCTAGAATCTGTGTATCCCTGACGACGTCGTTTTATGGAGGTGCCCAATTTAATCCAGTAGCCAAGCAAATATCATTATTCAGCATCGCTAGATATTTTGCACTGTGCGCCACCGGTATGATTTGAAGCATTGGCTAAAAACGATTTATCTGCAAAATCCCTTGACCATAATACCATCATTGCATTGATGGCATTAAAAACCCTTGCGTTGCAAAGGTTTTCGCCCTCATTTAAAAAACTCAGTATTAAATCCTGGCGCGGAAAAAAGGTTTAACTGAGTTTCAAGCCCGTAAAGTTTTCATTTCCATGACGGTACCAAATTGGGGGGATCTCTGACATTAAATTTTACACACTAAAGTTAAATCTCATAAGGATTACGGATCTTTAAATTTCGAACACACTCTCCACATGCGTTTGATATGTACACAGAAATTCCAAATCGACAAATGATTTACACTATTCAATCTGCATTCCAACCACGAAAGAGCGGCGGGAAAATCAGGAAATTTGTATTTTAACCAGATCCCCATACATTGGAATTTAGTAAAGTCCATTAACACGATTGGGTCAAAATGTTTTCATTTGTAGAAAAACCGACTCTATTTTATGGATACCCATATAATGGGCTTGGTTTTTGTTTCATTTCCACTATGCAAGGTTTGACACGAACAACGGGACTATTCTAAAATACGGCTTACATTGGGTTGCGATTTCCAAAACTAAATTCCCTAAAATAATTGAATTTTCTGGATCGAAACATTTTGTTTGTTTGAAAAATGTCTCTAATGTGTGAAAATAGGCAAATTGTAGGCAGTCAGTTTGAAAAGGTTGAAATCTTCATATCCCAAACTAATTTTCGCATCTTTGAAAACATTGATTTTGATATTTCGGTTTGGTAATCCCGGAAAAATTGTGCTAGCCTTTAAGTTGTCTGTCTCCAAGAATATTTTTACATAAACTATTCAATTTTAAGAGTAGTCAACCTTAAGAGTTATACTGGGAAGGATATAAATCCTAGAATTATTTTAAGTTCATCTTAGTATTTCCAACTGTACTCCATTT
>WJFA01003714.1:0-12174 GCA_009870155.1 Pseudobourletiella spinata | reverse complement strand
AAAATAATAGAGTCAATTTAACCTTGGAATTTTGCTGTATACATGCTGAACTCTACATATCCCAGCCTTTGCCTCGTAGTCACTCACGGTGTACTACTACATACAGCTTGCTCATTGCAAGGTGCTCTCCTGCATCGGCTGGCTGCTTCACTACCACCAGCACCAACACACACACAAGCATATAGTTGGCTCTGGAAACCGCGTTGCTTTTGCACATGTAACATATGTATTGCATGAGGCATAAAATGTGAGAGTGTTGGAAAATCATTTCAGAATTTGAGTCCAGAGCAGCCACATGAACGTAGGAAGGAGCCTTTTTCTCATGTGTCATGCATACTAACTAAAAGGGCTGACAATTATCCTCCAGCTTGGTTGTTCAAGTGGGGAGTGAGAGCATGTATGCACGTAAGATGGTGATCAAAAACGTTCTCAACTGTATTATTACAAGGTGGAAAATCTAGTGCAAAAAATTGGCCAAATCCGCTGTGAGCGTGTGCATGTGTGCTGCTGTTTCCCTGTGTAGACATAGACACACACCGCAACAGTGGCCGACCAACACCAACGCTCTGAATGTTAACTACGCACTTATCCAGTCTCCCACTCCATACGTATCATGATATAGTTGAGATGGCGGGGAGTGAAATAGCTCTTATGTTTTTTATAATGAATTAACAACACTCTGGCCGCGGCCTTAGCCGGAGAGTAAAGTAGAGAGGCTTTTATGGACAGTAACGCTGTGGCTCTGCTCGCAGTCAGTTGGAGTGATACAAGGGAACTAATACTACTACTACTACTATTGTACAGTGCTATTCCTACGGTACTACTACGGCACGGCGGAATGATACCATGTTCAGACTTGAGGTATACATATGCATAAACTTGGAAGTAGTGGCAGCACTCCGAGCTCACACTGCAGACCTCGTGATGGATTTGTTGTCGTTTATACGTCCAAACATACACACACAAAACACAGAACCAACACACGTACACACAGCGCATTCACACACACACAAACATGACATACGTACGAACTCAGCATTCAACACACACACACACACACAGCACACAACACACAGAAACAAACATCACATGAATACACACACAGCATGTGCACACACACACATAGACAAAAACACAGCACGGCCACCACTCGGACGGCGGCAGAACGTTGTTGTTGTGTTCTACGCCATGCATTCAGTCACTGTCACACAACGTATACATGCCTCTAGCTTGCGGGAATAAACATCTAAAAATAATACTGATTCCATATTATTTTCCAAGTTGACAACCTCCTCTCAACCATGGAGACGCTTCAAGTAGAAATAGTCATATGTGCTCTCCTGGAACGGCTCATACCTCTCAAGTCAGCTGGAGAAGCATAGCCAGTACATATCGAACAGATAAAAGCCGCCATGACACGACATCTCATGGCTTTGAAAAAAATTTCAAATTCCCACCAAAATATTCTTGAAAAAAAATTATACCCAAAAATATCCCCCCTGAAATTTTCTCCACGTTTTGTCCTCCTCTACAGCCTACTATATTTCATCACGTCGACGTATCAGTCAGTCACGGCTCGACTCCTCTCTCGCCGCCGCCTGCTTCAAGGTCTCACCATCATCATCATCATCATCTTCTTCTTCTTCTTCTTCTTCTTCTTCTCCCTCTCAAATGGATGCGCAAAAAATCCTTGGTAGACCCAAGGAAATCCTCAGAAAGCTCTCTTTATACCGTCTTCGACTCTTAGAAATTTCCTGAAAATTCCAAACTAATGACATGGCACTTGCGGCCTCATGGCGAGAAAATGACGAGCTTTCCTCCAGCATCATCATTAGCATGATATTGTCCGCAAACGTTCATCGCATCATATCCAGGTGGACATAAGAAACAAGTGGGGGCACGTAGCGTGGAGCATAGGAGTGTGCAGAGGAGATAGTAACAGGGAGAATGAGGAAGATGATGATGATAGGATGAGGATGATGATGATGATGGGATCCAGGGGAGAATTCAAACCTTCCCTCCCATGACATAAGAGTGACGTGATTCGGGTTGATGGCCGAGTGTTGTGCTCTTGAAGTGAATCCTCTAAATGTTAAAAACTTGGCTCCTATATACACACACTCTGACTGACTTGACTGAAAGATATTCTCTTCGTAGTGTTTGTTGGAAAAAAAGTTGGATTTCAAAAGGGATTTTCATGGAAAAAGTCATATTTGAGGAGATTTTGAAGGGGAAACCTCATAGTTTTCTGTCACGGCCGTGCGAGCAAAAGAGCGTTCCTCCTTTTTTCCAGCATAAAGTGTCCTTGTTTGTGTAGTAGTATATATATCGTGTGTACTTGTAACAACTGTGAGTTTGTGTGTGTGCCTATGTATGGTGGGTACATGTGAGGAGTGTGTGTGTGCGTCAAGTTTACGAAAGAAAAAAAATCACGGAGTAAATTCGAAAAACAGACGAGAGAGAGAGAGAGAGAGATAATAGACTATTTTTGGGGAGCCCCTAATTTTTGGCATGACGATCATCATCAGCATTCATCGGTCGGGATGACCAAGATGATGATAATGTGTGAACTGATTTGAAAACGATTGACCAAAAATCCTCTCCGCTTTGGAGTCATTATAGTGATCACATCACACTCAGTATAAATATATTGGGTGATTCTGCATGTGCTGTTGTTCTTGTTTTTCTTTTACATATTTTTGAAAGGATTTTTTTCCGCCGAATTTCTACGGGTCCGTACACGTACTCTCCTCCCGACGATGGTCCAAAATATATGAAGT
This sequence comes from Pseudobourletiella spinata, assembly GCA_009870155.1. Lineage (NCBI taxonomy): Eukaryota > Metazoa > Arthropoda > Collembola > Symphypleona > Bourletiellidae > Pseudobourletiella > Pseudobourletiella spinata. The sequence continues at coordinate 9,394 of WJFA01003714.1, read as the reverse complement.
AATAGCTGACACTTTAATGTACAACAGAAGACAAGCGGAACAAAATTAAGGTCTAACCCCGAGAAGCCCCCTGGAAACCACTGCACAGTATATGTATAATGTGTTTGAGTGGACGTTAACTAACTGCAGTAGTAGCATCTCGCCGTCATCCCGTAGAAATCTTGACCTTTAGCATCAAATATATTCACCAGCGTCGTCATCCCAAAGGAAGAAAACTATATAACTTCTCCTCGTGTTGTGCTCTCATCGTTCGTCAATGTCCAGAAGTAGCAGCCGCCGCAGTAGCAGATCGTGTCGTGTGGTTAGGTACTTACTGGAGCTACCGACTACCGGCTGGTAGTACACGGCGAAAGTCATCGACCAAAAGAAAATTAATAATCCGATCCGTGAACATTTATTTCCTAATATATTTACGGTAGCATTTAGAGTTGTGTGCGTGTAACAAGAAACAAGAGGAGTGAGTCATCAGAGTCAACTTTTTGTTGACTGTGAGAAATCAAGTGTGTTTCATCGCTTTTTCCAAAATCCCATCTTCACAGCTCGCACAAATGCAGGAGACTTCGGATCGACCGGATCACGTTGAATTTGTACTGATGGGATGTAGCCCTTTTAGTGCATCATGTCCACACTGACGACGACGAAGAAGCGAAGAAAGACGGAGACAAAACCTCAGTCCTCCCAGATGTAATAATGACAAAATCCTTGTAATTCAAATCTTCCCCCATAGTCAGATTGACAATGTTCAAGAATATTTCAAAAGATAAATATTCTCACAAGATTTTCAATCAACTTGATTTTATTGATTTGTTGAACTTATCGATGGATTGGGAAATGGTGGTGGTGGTGGTTGTGATTATGGTGCGGCGGCGGGAATTTTGGTGACAATTTTTTAAAAACATTTTGTCTCTCCTTTGTTTTCCTTACAGAATGGGTTGCAGAAATAAATGTTTGAATGAAAAACGTCGGAGAGAACAAGAAAATATTTACATTGAAGAGCTCGCCGAGTTGATATCCGCCTCCATCGCGGACATGAGTGCATTATCTGTCAAACCAGACAAATGTGCGATTCTCCAGGAAACAGTGAATCAAATTAGGAGAATTAAAGCTGCTGAAGAGGCCGTCCAACAGGGGGAGGTGAGTTTTATGACAATTTTTTATATTGCACGTCACATGTATAAAATTTAATGGCCCAACTGGGCTTGATGAAATTCAATGGATGTGTTGATGATGATAATGATCCATGTTGTATTTTGGTACACGTATGATATTTTGACATCATTTTTTATTTGACCAACCCACACAGGTATCCAGTTCAACGACTATCCTCGCCAATGAAATTCTCTGCCCGTTAGTACTTGAAGCCTTGGATGGCTTCCTCTTTGTCGTCAACACCGAGGGGAAAGTTGAATTCGTATCCGAGAACGTCCAATCATTCATTAATTTTGAACAATCAGACTTACTTAGTCAGTCCATCTACAATATAATCCACGTCGGTGACCATGCCCGCTTCTCATCTTCACTCTTGCCAATGTCAATTGGTAAGTTTTTCAAAAATCTCAGAAATACACTTTTTAGCTACATATTTTAGCGTTGCTCCAATTTTTTTCATTGCTTTGGGTATAGTTTTTAAGGACTCTCCGATACTGGGAATATTTAAAAAGGCCCGCGTTTGGAAAGACTTTGACACTCTGTTTGAAAAGACGTGAATTTTGGACAGACTTTAGATATCGAAATGACCCGAGTTTGGACAAACTTTAGACTCTGAAAATACTCCCGTTTGAATGAATTTTATATCCTGAAAGTACAATGATGTGGACAGACTTTCGAACCTCTGAAAGATCATTATCAATCATTTGGAATCAATCAATCAATCATCTGAAATATCATTTGTTCAGACTTAGATCCTCTGAAAGTTCTTGCCTTTGATCAGACTTAAGATTCTGTGAAAGATCTTGCGTTTGATCAAACATTAGACCCTGAAAAGACCCGAGTTTGAACAGACTTAAGACCTTTTGTTCGAAAATACCCGCGTTGGAAAAAATCTGGGACCGTTTTTGTTGATTAGATCCCAGACTCGAGATTCCCATCATTCTCCACCGCCGGACTTAGTTAGCATGGAGAAAGATATCGTAATGATCATGGTTATTATTCCCATTGCATTCCACTCAACTCATCGTGGTTAGCACACCAATAGAATTTGAAATGACGATGAGCTCAGCTGTGATGTGGTGGTGGTGGTGGTGGTGGTGGTGGTACTGGTCGCGTTGGTGGGATAGTAAAGTCTTGTTCTGAAATCAGTGTGAGGCTGCTATATAATTCCATCATCATGTTCCTCACCGCCGTTTGGTGATGATGATAACGCATGGATCGGCCAAAGTTTCAAAGGACAGTGAAAACTTTGTGTGTTATTTTTCTTTTAAAGAAATGCACAAGTTGCTCACCTGTGCTCAAGTGTCAAAGTGCTAAAGTTCTGATAGGGATAGGATGAGGAGGTCCGTTGTTATTAAGCTTCTCAAAAGTTAAAGCCATAGCGGGGGTGTTCCTCTGTGTTTTGCTGTCGTTATTATTTATTATTGTACATAGAGTTGTACGTATGAGCACCTGGGAGAGTCGTCCAAGGAGACGACGGGGTCGGGCTCCGCTCTTGGCGCGCGCGTGCATAGTAACTTTCTCAACTGATAACGGAAGGAGTTGTTGCGGTAATTATGGGCCAAGACTTATCAGCCACAGAGACACACACTCTCATGTGATCCACACACTTTTGCCTTTTTACTTTTGTATCTCTTAACGCCACTGCTGACGGTGGGCATTAATGTTTGTACCCTTAACGCCAGTGACAGTAGTAGAGTTTACGTTTGTAGGGGGCAACGGATCTCCTCGGAGTCTCGTGTAAATCTTGAATTATTTTTTGTTCCAGGGATTTAACTGTTGACGTCTTACGTGTATCTTTAGGTTTTCCGCAGTCAACTGGATTGTATTGGATTCTAATTCCCGTTTTTGTTACGAATTTTTGTTTTCAGGTTGGACGAGCGGGGAGACGAAGACGCAGCGTTCGTTCAACATCCGTGTTATGGTCAAGTCCTCGACGGGTAGTGATGAGTCCGGACAGTATGAGAACATGCACATCTCAGCCATCCTCATGCGCCATCCCGACTCGGAGGAAAACTGTTTAGTCTGTATAGCGAGACGACTGCCTCCGAATGAGAGACCCCCTGGTGCTCCCGTAGAACAGTTTACGACGAAACTGTTAACCGATGGTCAGTTAATCGGACTGGACACCTCTGGTCTGTCACCTACCTACGCTCAACATTTGTCCAAGGTATGGCAAGGAGGACTTTGACCTCGTTAGCGGCGATATCACCGGAGTTATGTCAACATTTTAAGATCTGTTTTGGTTGATGAAATTAAATGCAGGATGGATTTGATTCGTTCGTTCATGGCCTAATGTGTTCGTTGAGCATTTGAAATGCTCTTCGGCTTGTGTTCCTTGCTGTGTGTGGGTTGATCGTTGGATGCGTTGGCAAATCACTCACTCATAATGTTTTTGTTTGGCTTGTTGTTGTTGCTGCAGGAGCTCGTGGGAACACTTTTACAAGAAATTTGTCATCACACCGACTTGCCCAAGCTAACGTCCCACCTGAAGGAGACGTTGACCCAAGGGAGTTCAACTTCCAGCCTCTACAGAATCCGTATGGGACCTGACCGATTCGTCCATGTGCAGACTAAATCGAAAATATTTGCCTTCAACCCGAACACGGAACCAGATTTTATAATGGCCACTCACACGATCATCAAGTAAGGATCCCAAAAATCCCCCAAACTTTCCAACTGAACAACAACTGTTTCGTAAAAAAGTGTCAAATGCGAATAAGCCAATGCCATTCTAAAGCAACTCCTAATGCATTATTTACTTGCATTCTTTACAGCACTGAGTCGGACAACGATGAGAAGCCGCAGAGTTCGAATGCTGCTATTGACGCCAAGTCACCCCCGCCAGACTCAAATAATAACCCGACGAATGAAGAGATGCAGCCCGAGTGCTCATCCAATCCTCAGCAGCAGCAGCAGCAGCAGCAACAGCAGCAGTTACAGCAGCATCATCATCATCCAGCCACCTCACAACAAAATCAGCAACAGCCGTCCTTTCCTTCACTCACGCTCCACTCGGAGTATGACTTTGGCCTAGATTTTTGGCCCTTGGACTCACCTCCAGCAACAACAACTACTCAGAATCATCAGCCACAACAACAACAACAACAGCAGCATCAACAGCAACCCCAAGTCCACCAGTCCCCTATAGTCGGTAGTCCGGCTCAGCCGAGTTTGGCAGCTACTTGGGGTGTCCAAGGCTCCCCGTCCCCCCTCTACCACGTCTCCCCGCACCCCTACACCACTTTCCCCTTCTCACCTCAAGTTATCAAAGAGGAGGATGGCGGGGATGGGGGTGGGACGTCGTCGAGTGGTGGTGGTGGTGGGACGAGTGGGAGTGGGGGTGATCGATTACGGAACCTCCTCACCAACTCCCCGCAACAATCCTCCATCATGAATCCCCAGCAGCAGCAGCAGCAGCAACAACAACAACAGCAGCAGCAGCTCCAGAGCACCAGAGGGGAAAATCGGATCCTAAAGGGTAATTCGTATGGAAATTTTTGAACAAGACCCCCGCCCCCCATTTCCCAGGGGAAGCAATATGTCTAAAGTCTCACAATAGCTTTCATGTTCTCCACAGGGCTGCTCAATGCTGAGGATGAGAGTACGGAAGGGTCGAACAACACAATGCTCCTCCGACTCCTCAATGACAAGCCCGAGAGTTCGGAGGCCCGGAAGGGCACGGAACTCCTTCACCAACTCCTCAACAACAATCCGGAGGAGGACTCCACCCCGCGCCCCCTCAAGAGACCCCTGGATGAGGAGCCGCTCAAACCGGGCACCAGTAGCCGGAACAATGCCCCCGGGGACTTGTGCCGGAAAAACCCTAGATTACACTCTTTACTCCAAACGAAACCTGAACAACCTGTGAAGATTCCTCAGGTGAGTCACAGTGAACAATAAGTGAACAATGAGCTGATGTTATAAGTTAACAGTTTATGCACACACACAAATGCTTTCTCGGAAACTAAAACTATGGTTATTACTATTGTCAATAATGCATAGCTAATTATTCTAATTTCTTGTATTATTTTTTTTATTCTTGTCCAACAGATACCTCCTTCGCTCATCACGAGCGTCCCGAATGAGAAGTTGAAGCACCTGAAGGACAATCACCCATGGTCACGGCCCCGCCAACCCGTCCCTCCCCAACCCCAAAGTATGTCATCGAACATTTTGGACCGTTTGCTCAACCCACAACAACCCCCTCCTCCTCCGCCCCCCTCAACGTTGGATCAACAGCGACGGGTTGTTCAGCAGCAGCAGCAGCAGCAGCAACAACAACAACAACAGCAGCAGCAACTACAAGCCTCCTCAACCCTTCCACTCCAACAACAACAACCACAACAATCTATTCAACCTCCTACATCCACTACCTCGACAAATGATGAAATCCTAGACTTTGACAAGTTTCTACTGGATCAAGTCCTAGACCAAGTCATCGACATTGTACCTGAAACTCACTACAAAGGTAATTGACGTAGACAGGAATACATGCACACTGCATAGCCAGGTTCAATAATCTATAGTCAATACATCCTGACAGTTCGTAAAAATTATTATGGATCTAACACACGCACACACAGACAATACGTTATAATAAGTATAATGAATCTGACATACACACACCGTCTTAATTATCATGAATCTATCACACACACACACACACTCACCGTAGTAAGTGTAAAAAATCTAACACATATTGACAGCAAACGACAGGAACCAATGAGCGATGGGGAAACTGGGAAATACTATCTACGCTTCCCACTATTTCAGAAGGATTCAATTTCCCGAAATAATACTAATCATAATAATAATAATAATAAGTGCTATATGCAACCGGTGGCCGGCCGCATATAATAGGATCCCATTTCCTCAACCGCGTCGTCGTCATCTTTATTGTGGCGTTTTAAAGTACTTGCGTAAGACAGGGAGCATCGACAGGGAGGATGAGAGTATAAACCTTGATGACCTTGGGAGTATTGTGATACCGTTTTGCACGGCGGCCGTGTCTGCACAAACGTGCACACATGTACATCCATCCATACACACACACACATACAGATTTACACATTCAGCAATCCCGTCGCTATTCGCCCTTTGCAAGACTATATCTCTACTCCACGCGGAGTGAGATGATGGTGACGATGTTGATGATGATGATGACTGGGAGATGTTAAGGGACTGGCTGGCTATATGCTATTGTTTTGTGTGTGTGTGTGTGTGTGTGCGAGAAGAAGGATATATAAACCAGTTTTGAATAGTTACGGTGGCCGGCCCGGAGCGGAGGGAAAGGACTGACTGAGTGTGTGTGTGTGTGTGTGAGTGAGCCTGTAGTATTGACCGGCTTGTAGATATACCGTTTTGAAGGAGGCTCCCCTCAATTAATTTTATCAGGATGGGGAAAGATGACCAAGTATTTATAGAACAGGTTTCCTCATACTTACGAACACACACACACATACATGCACACACATGCATAGATGCACACGGACAGGTCTCTCCATGGAGGCTAATACTTTCACGATCTTTCTGTTGAGTCGCGTGACTAGATTGCCCTCACGTTATATTAAACGTTAGGATACGTGAGTCGTATGGTTCAAAGTTGCGTATGCTATCCGCGGATCCCGCGCATATGATGATTCTACTGAGTGAGTGAAGTTATTGTGTACTAATATTTGTAATGTAATTTTTTGTTTTTTTTTATCATCTTTGGCAGATGACGACCGGAATTCCCTCATCGATGACACGAACACCCCGCCCTCGAATGAGTCCGCGATGATAAATGCAATTCAGAGGGAGTTGATGCAGTATGAAAATGCCGTCCAATCCTTTGCCACGTCCCCCCCGCCACAATTAGCGCAGTCGCAACAACAACAACAGCAGCAGCAGCAGCCGCCGCTCCCGCCGTCCCAACAAGTGATGATTCCTAGAGGCTTCCTCCAGAGCGCCCAAGGGACAAATGGCCAGCAGCTGGGTCACCTCGCCTCACCCCTGTTCATTCAGAGGACGACGACGACGACGACGACCATGGCCCGCTTCCGCCCGCCCCCCAACACCATTGCCCCCGGCTCCCCACTTACCCCACAGCAACTTAATCTCCAACAACAGCAGCAGATCCTGAAGAGGAGGATGGTCCTGCAGCAGGTATAAAGTTGTCTACAGGTTTTATTTATTCATTATTTTTTTTGGTGAGTTTGAAATGGCCAAACTATAAGTTGTTTTTGTGGTAGCAACAGCAATTACTGCAGCAGCAGCAACAACAACAACTTGCAGCGGGACAACAACTTCCTGTTCAATCACTGGGGGGTCAGCAGTTGGGAGTCCAACAACAACAGCAGCAGCAACAACAACAACAACAACAACAATCCCTGGCAACCCAGCAACTTCAACTGGGGCCTATTAGCCGACAGCCCCTGAGTTTAGATTCCCTTTTGAACAACCCAAATGCTCCGCCACCAAATGTCACCCTTCAAGTAAGTGTGGATAATGGAAATGTATGGGAGCGGTTCATCTAGTTTGGGATGGATTTTGAAATTGTTGGAAATTTTCGGCAAGTTTTATGCCGAAAACATGGAAATTTCATTTTTTATTTGTACTATTTTACGCGGGAAATTTTTAAGTTCTGCTTACAGTTTTTTTTGCGTAATTAGTTAAAAATTGTACCCATGATTTTTTTTGAATTGTCCGGGATTTTTAAATTTTGGAGGGAATTTTTAATGGTGTGGGAGCTTTAAATTTTGGAGGAGATTTGTAATGGTGTGGGGGAATTAAATTTTGAAGGAAATTTTTTAGGGTGTGGGAGATTTAAATTTTGGAAGGGATGTTGGATGTTGTGGAAGCTTTAAATTTCGAATGGAATCTTGAATTTATGTGGTGGATATTTAAATTTTATGGAAAGTTTTTTAATTACATGTGCGTTTTTTTTTTTAAATTTTGTACTCAATGTTTAGTGGGGATTTTCATATTTTGTCCAGATTTTTTAAATCATGTATGGGAGTTTTGAATTTTGTGCACAATTTTCATATTCAATCCATTTTCTGTGTCCACAGCGTGACGGGATGAGTCCGGTTGGACAAATGGGTATGCGCCCTGGTACTCAGTACACCCAGTTGCGTGTGGGCCCTTACCAGGCGCAGCCGCAACAGTCAGGGGTCACTCAGCAGAGATGGACTGTGTCACAGCAGCAGCAGCAGCAGCAACAGCAGGCGACTCAACAACAACAAGCTAGTAGAATGAGTGTTCAACAACTCAATCCAATGCTCAACGCGCAGCTCTCTGTAAGAATCTGATTCCTAATCCCATGATTATTTGACACAACTGGAGAATGACCCTGTAGCTGACCTCACCAACATTTTCGTAATATCCTCCACAGGGAAGTCACAGTGGTAACGTTGTGAGTCGCTCCCCTGCCCCAACCCAGTCCCAGTTTCAACAACAACCGCAACAACCTCAGTCGGCACCACAACAGGCTGGACAACCAGTAGTAGTAGCCACCTCTCAACAACAACAAGTTCAGCAGCAGCAAACAGTCCAACAACGTCAGTTTGACGATTTTGTGGGCAGTTATACCCAACAAGTGAGGCAACAACGACCGTCTCAACAAGGTAACTTTTAGGATTTTTCCTTGTAATTCTGATCCCTCACAAAAAATATGGGGGAGGGAAGTGTAATATTAGTAATAATAATAATAAATAATTATAATTACGGCCATTTCCAAAACACCGATAATCAGTCATGAAAAGTTAATTTTTTTCTAACCCTATGTATCATCAGTCATCACTATATTATTTTTACTGTACCAGTTCAGTTTCCAATTATTAGTTGTACTTGTTATTGATGTTCTTGTTTCACACCCAGATTTTTTTCTCACTTCATCCAAATTGTCTAATATTTCCGCGGCATTTGTAGTGCAATCGTAGTTTTGTTGTCCTTATTTATTTATTATTGTTATTCTTGATTTTGGTAGAGGCATCGGCGGTGGGTATTTATAATTTATTTTATTTTTTTTGTATATAAATGAACGGTGTTGGGGAATACGCTGCCTATACTGTACAGTTTCATTATTAATAATAATTTGATCTGAAGAAAAAAGCTATACAATCAGGAAATCAGACATGGATATTAATGACAATTTTTGTATATATTTTTTCTACACCTATACTAAAGTCCTCCATGGGTCAGAATATGTGCGCCAAGAGATAAGAGCAATGGTAGGAGCGAGAAGTGCAGGCGGAGGCGGAGG